>JAVJIF010003715.1:0-297500 GCA_038442645.1 Agave tequilana
TCTCCTCTCTATCTCTCTGTGTGTGTCCTCGTCCCTTGGTTCAGCAAGAGACTATTTATAGCCAAAGGTGGGGTGTAACCGCCCCCTTGAATTCAGCAAGGTTGAATCAACCATTAGCTTCACGCGAGATTCGTAAATGACCTTGCCATGAAGCTCTTTGCGAGCTTCTGGCGAAGCTAGAGGGTTCGTGCGAACGTCCTCATGCCGTTATGGCTTAATCGTCTCCATGGGACGAAGTGGCGGGTGTAACTGCCCACTTAACGTGACATTAATCCCACTAAATTAGTGGGGTTCACCTATTAATCCCTCGTGGGATTTTGAAATAGTCAATTTGATGACCTGACAAAGCCTACTGTGGAGCTAGATCATGCGGAGCTAGCTCATAGCTTCAGGCAAAGTTACTTTTGGAGCCTCGTCCGAAGCTAAGACTCAGGCCGTAGCGAAGCTACGACTTAGCTAAGGATAGAGCCTCTGGTGCGAAGCTCTTGGATCAGCCTCTAGCGGGGCTAAATGAGAAGCTTCATGCGAAGCTGATAGTTTAGAAAGCGAGGCTACTAGGCTTAGGCGAAACTTTTAGTTTCATGCGGAGCTACAAAGCTTACCTCGGGTTATGCCCAGGCTAAATATTGATCTAGCTTAGCATCTTAGGCTTGCTTGGGTCTCTTCAAAGGCAACTTCGCTTACTATCTGATTTACTAGATTAGTAGCCTTGCCGCGAGGCTAGAAATCGCTTCTGCGAAGTAGCACAGGACGCTAAATGAGGAATATTCCCTTTATCTCTTCAATTAATTAGGAGATATCCTTTTATAAAAGATATCCCTTAACTGATTGAGAGATCTCCTCCAATCTTCTTCACCTGATTGAGAGAGTCAAAAGATTATGACAAGCAACTGTCAAATTTGATCTCAATTAGATTCGATCTTAATTAGATTTGATCTCATCTAGAGATTTGATTGGTCAAGATGACCATAAAAGATCCGCAGCGGAGCTGCCGCGTTGAGCTCACAGCGGAGCTGGGAGAAGCATCTGGCGAAGTTAGAAGAAAGCTCTTCAGCGGAGCTGGATAAACTTTGTAGCGAAGCTACCAATTACCCTTTTGCGAAGCTGCATGGGGCTTCGAGCGAAGCTAACTCTCTGCGGAGTTGACTGAGCATTTCTGTGCGAAGTTGTAAGTTAGCTCCCAGTGAGTCTGTGAAGGAGCTTCCTGCGATGCTAAGCAGCTTTGGCTTCTTATGCGAGACTTATCTCGTGGGCTTGTGCGAGACTAAGTGTTGAGCTAACTTAGTGTCTTTAGACCTGCCTGGCCTTTTCACGAGCTTTTCTTGGCTTACTGTTTGCTTCACTGGATCAGTAGAGTCCAAGTCGTTGATTTGTCGCGTTGAGATGGGTAACAAACTGGTCATCAGCTTGTCTGCTACTTGTCTTTTGTAGATGTCAACAAGTTAGACATTGTTCAGGCCAGTTAGGAATCTTGTCTTTTTTAGAGTGTCAATAAGATCCCCTTCAAAGTTTTCGTAAGTATGCAATGGAATGGTTCAGACTCTGAAATACTTTGAACTGCTTTGATTGATGATATGTGAAATGCGAACGTCACCATAGTGTTTGAGTTCAGCTCCACTTTCAATCCTGCTTTCGGATCGGAATAAGTTCGCCGATGAATTGTGTAGATTCGCGATTCTGAATAGCCTCGCGTCTGGATAGCTTCGCGTTAACTCAGTGTTTTGAACAACATTCCTTTCCCGAGGGTAACTGCTTTTCGGCTAGTTACGAAAAGGATTGCTCCCTTTTCTGAGGTTAGAATAAACTCTCTTGCTTTTAACGAGGGAGATTGTTCCTTTCCTCTCGAGGCTAAGCATTTAAATGCTTTAACTTCGTTCGCGCTTCTAGACTTGAAGCGGCAACGGCGTGGTCAGGCCATGAGGCCTATAAAATAGGACACTTGAAGTCCTCTTCAGAGAAAACTTTTCTTTTCTCTTTCTGAAAAGTGTATCCATGACATCCCCTCGTTGCCCAGGAAAGGAAACTCAGATCTCTGAAATAGTGGGGGCGCCTCCTTTTGTCACTAACCGGCCAGTAGCTGGTAAGTCTCGATCATCCGATGACTTTCAGAGGGTTCGTCTTCCTTAGATTTTATCAGCTATCTTAGGGATAAAATTTCCTGGATCTTTGCATTTGGCTGATTTGCAGAGAAGGGTTTCAGCCCTATTTTCCAGCTTCTCGGCGAAGCTATTGTTTTTGCTTGATCAGGAAAAGACTTTTTCATGCAGAGTTCCTGTCTTGATCTATTGAATCTATCTGTTAAATCTACCCTATAAGCAAGAATTGGGACTTAGTCTCTTCGAGGTTGAGCCAGTCTTGCCATATATGTGGGGCTAAGACTGTGTCCCTCAAGACCAGTCTGGCTTAACCATACAGTCGAGTTTAGGACTTGGTCCTTTTTGAGGCTTCTTCAGCCTAACTGCCTTAGGCGGAGCTAAGACTTGGCTTATGCTGAGTTAGTCCATCATCACCGTGCAAGCGAGGCTATCCTCTGCTTAACTGAAGCACCACTGGACAGATATGAATTGCTTCGCCTAAAGAATTTGACTTAGCATTTCATCTTTACAGTTTCTCTTTGATTAATGCTACCTGTTTCCAGTTTGGATTGCAGTGAACTGTGCCCACCAGTCTTTTGCCTTGATGAAAGAGACCAAAAACTTGCCTCTTGATCTTCAAGTTCAAACTTTAAGCCTAAGCCGGAGGAACATACTGGAGCAGCTGATGCGTGTTCCAAGAAGAGGTTGGCAGTTGCTTATCCGAGATGATCCACTTCGGGAAGGGGTTGATAGTCGCTTATCCGAGATGATCCACTTCGGGAAAGCGGGCGCCACCTGTAAGGACTCGGATCCTTCCTTTGCCAATTTTAATAAAAAAGATCTGGTTTTCTGGTGGCAACCAGTCCTTTGCCAATTTTCATCAAAGAAGATCTAGCTTCTTGATGATAAAATCTACCATTAAGCGAAGGATTACGGTCTTGTACAGGAGGAAGGCCTTTCGTGTCCAGTTGGTTTGGCTTATCACCTTGGAAGTAGATAGGACAACTTGTATGGGTTTTGAGCAATGATTCGGTTGTACGAAAGACCACTTTGATGTAGCGTCAATGTATCTTCCCTTTGAATCAATAAAAAAATGTTTATTCTCTGTTTATCTGCTTTGTTTCCCTCCTTTTGATCTGAGAACACTTGAAGTGGACCAGCTTAGGTAAGTCTTTTCTTAGGAGGAAATAGAAGCTCTCAACGGAGCTAAACTTTCAGTGAAACTGAAGACAGATTTCCAACTAAGTCAGGAGCAAGTTTCTGGTGAAGCTAGCACGGAATTTCGCTAAGCTAGAGATGTGCTTTTTTAGCGGAGCTAAGGCACGTTTCTCAGCGAAGTTATTCAAGCGTCGCGCGAAGTCAACGCTGAACTCATGGCGGAGTTAGCCCTTAGCGGGACTGAAGTAATGCTTCTCGGGAAGACGCTTTAGGTGCCGTTTCAAATTAATTTGAAATGACTGTCTGCGCTTCTCTCGAGGAGGCAAAATGTAGGCATCATCAGCCTATAAAAGTCGATTAGGCTGAAAGAGAAGGAACCATTTCTCTTTGAATTTTCAGAGAACTCCAAATCTCTTCTTCTTCTTTCTTCTTTTTCGTGGAAATTCAAGAACTTCTTCAGTTCTCCGATGGCTCCCAAAGACGAGCAGGAAAAGAGGTAGCAACCTCTACGACGGAGGGACCTTCTCCTCCTCCGATCATCGAACGGCCTATCGCGGGTAGGGATCTTTCCCTCTTATTCAGAGATTTTTATCTCTTTTTTAAGCCAATTCCTGGCTATTCCATAATGAATCTAGAACGATTCATTGTGATCCAGTGTTCTCAGGGAGTTCAAGTCCCTTAATTTCCCTTGATTTCTCGATTGGGAATCTAAGAACAGAAAGGTTTCTTCTCCAGGCTTCTATGCGAAGCTAACCCTTAAACGGTTCATATCCTGTCGAATGACAGGATGCGAAGCTAACCCTCAGAACACAGCTGAAAAGGACCTTAACACCCTTAAAATAATTTTAGGCAACAGTACTTTATGATGAAGTTAGCCCCTAGGGTTTTGTCGCGTTCTGTTGTCCGAGATCATGCTTCCAGAGTTAAGCTAATACTTAGATATTTTTTTGTATCCTGCCTTCAAGTGGAGTGTGGAGTTAAGCTGCAGCTGCAAAGCTAAGCTTCGGGGCGAGCTAAAGCTAGGCGCGTTTCGCTAGGGGAGCGAAGCTATGCCTTAGCAAATTATTTTTCTTGCCTTGGCTTTTTCTTAACAACTGAACTACTCTAGTTTCGTCTTGTCTCTACAGTGCATTATACTCCCGGTCCTCTGAACAGTCTTTTCGGACGGCCAGAGGGTTAGACGGTAATGTTAGCCTATAGTTCCAATGGCAGGCTTCACTATTCAACGAGCGGAGCGCTCCCAGTTGGGATGCACTTATTCATGCCGGGGATCAGCGCACCATAAGGAGCATCTTAACTACTGCTCCTCTTGAAGATTTTGACCGAAAAATCTATCGGAAGCCCGGCTTCATGTTTGGAGATGCAGCGCCAGACAACGATCACCAACTGCTAACCAGTGAGGGGCAGTGGATTTTCAAACTGGATGGCGAGAAGTATTATCTCCCATCTAGAAAGCGCGCAACATTCCCTTGTCCTTCTTTCAATGTGTGACGAGGGCTCAAAAGATGCAGTAGCAAGTGATGCGGACTACCGATTTTGTACACGTGAGGAAGTTGATAGCTCCGTCCCCCGGTTATACAAGGGTGGGTCCTCCTCGCTGCACATTGAGTCTCCACCCTGGGAACGTACTTCCGGACATCCAGTGGGAGAAAATCCCACGGTGGCTCAGACTTTTGGAAATCAGTTCTTTAAGGCTCATGGTAATTATCCAGCCACTGATTTCAGGACCCCTGGGTGGATTCATCCCCCCAAGGCATGGTGGAGGGACTTGACTTTATATGTCCTTGCCTATTTTGAAGAGGATCTAGAGAGGTTGGTACTCTACGAGGCCGTCAGGGCAACGTGTTACGGCATCTAAATGAGCGTAGCGAACTTCTACGCCATCTTTGAGTTGTACTGCCTAGCTACAAGGACCTTCTTCACCCTGTTGGCGAATTAGGCATGGCTTTGCACAAGATATGGAAAGTCTCTGCTCTACCTTTGGGGTCTCTCCCATATGAAGAATATTTCCCGTGCGAGGCGGAATTGGCACTTCTGGAGAAGCAGGAGCCCGTCTTGTTTGAGACTTACCGGGAGTTGATGTGCCACCTTTACATTTGCTCAAGCATGCATGGGAGCCATAAGGGAGCTTCATGCAGTTTGAAGAGAGGGAAAATTATTTGTTCCTTGACCTAGAAGGTGCTCTCGAAACGGCTCACTGGGTGGCAGATGAGACATCTTTTGCAGGATGCAAGAGCACTCTCAAGGGATTTGATTTTGGAAGAAGATGATGGACCCTATGAGAAAGGTGATATTCTTTGGAGTTTCACTACTAGGCTTGTCGACCAACGTCCCGGAAGGCACTTCTAGCTGGCTTTTTAATGGTTTGGCTGAAGAGATGCGTGGTGCCATCTCCGTCTAGCGACGTCATTCATCCAATTGCCTTATTATCGGTTGTTCGTCTAGTCCATCATCGTTCTCTTGGACTTCTTCCAGCAATGATGTGCTATATTCAGCGGGGCCTTCGTGCATTGACGGAAGCTTTCTGTAGGCCAACAGTAACGAAGAGGGGCAAAGGCACTATCCTGCCTTGCGACGGACCAAACCCTAGGATTAGTTTGGCATATACTTATTTGATGGCATGGTTCGCCCTTCACTGCCCCTCCATCATCCAAGCCGGTGAGGAGCCCCTGGAAGCTGTTCGAATGGCACTTCTCCGTCGATTCGAGGGGGTGTTCGTGGTCACGGACTTATGTGGCTGCGGTCCGCAAACTGCTGTGCCATTATAATGTTTACAGCCTTTTTTGGTGCTTTCTCTATATTCGTGACGCAGGCTATGGTGAAGAATTTAAGGATGTAGGGGAATGGCAGACGTCGTTGAGTCGGGGAGTCTTCGAATGGCTGGTTAGCATCCGTCCATCCCACTTGTTGTATAGAAGTGGGGACACCTGTTACCTGGAGCCCTATGTTCCGAGTTAGTTTGCTCGTCAGTTTGGGTATGACCAACTGTATGTAGGTAATCCGAACAGCAGCTGGCCTTCATGAGGAGTCTCATCGATGGAGCTCGTGCCTGGCGGTTTTATATTGCTGGCTGTACTGAGGCGCGACTGTGCATGCCGCTAAGGACCTCGAACCTTCTGATGACCCTGGGATTCTGCCAGTGGTATAGAACTTCGAACTTCATACCAACTGGGTTTTCTATTAATTCCTTTGGTGTGAAGTTGATCTTTTTCTATTAATTCCTTTGGTGTGAAGTTAATCTCTCAGCGGTTGAAATGGAAGGTCACTGAGAGAAGCGAGGGTAAGAGGGTCCGCGTGCCAGGCCTCAGGGAATTCATTGCTGTTGATGATAGCGAGGCTTCGGACGCAGGAAGTCCCCGCTTTGAAGGGGATACAGGTGCTGAGGCTCCAGCAGCTGCTTCTAGCAGGGTAGGCACAGCCCCAATGGAAGATGTAAAGGTGGAGGATTTGGAGGAAGAAGATCCCGATGTCCACTTCAAACGAAAGCGGTAAGGCGAATCTCGTAGGAAGAGGATAGTGAAGAAGCCTCGTTACTATGCTCCTACTGTTATTGCAGAGGGCGAATCATCTGCAGTGCCTCCTCCTCCTGCTCCATTAGTCATTAAGTTGTCGGCTCCTAGGCAGACCGCTGGTAAAGCTGTCTCGGACCCGAGTAAGATCAACTCCATTCTTGCAATACACTCTTATATATTCCATACAGCTCATTGTTTACTTCATGACTTAGGAACCGAGGCGGTGAGAGATCCGGGAGCCAAGGTTGCAGGAGAACATAGGGAGCATTATGATCCCCTGTTCACTTATAGAGAAGGCGATGAGGCTAGCTATTTCGCCGTCTCAGAAGAATCTGGGTGTGATGCGGCCGATGTAGGTCCTTCAGGTGCTGGGACCTCAAAAGAAGTCCCATAGCTTCCAGCTCTTTCGGGTGGACCACAGAGGGTTCGGCGAGTGAAGGTGGGCCGCTGTCCGTATTGATTCTGGCAAAAATTTTTCCCATGGAGCCGGAGAGGACTGAAGTCATTGTCGAGGGATTTCAGAGAGAGACAGCGGCCAAGGTGGTTGAGGCGATACCATCTTTTGGTAACATTTTGCTCTTTTGTGAGTATTTTTTCTCGTGATATTCATTACGCCTAGCTTAATCAAAGTTTAACCACAGGTGCCCCTCTCTTGGGCGCATCGACTTCAAGGGGACCAGCCAGTCTCCCTGAGGGACTCAGGGGTGAAACAAGTACTTCGACCGAAGCGGATGCTGCTGTGTTAGATGTTTTGTATCATGACCTTCCCTCTTATCAGCCCGAACCGGCTAGACGAAAAGGATTGAGGGAATAGTAGTCATGGAATCAACCTTACTTCCAACTATATCGGTAAGTGAGATGCCATTGGTTTTGCCAGTGCCGCCTATCTTGCCAAGCGCGGAGCTGAAGGTGATTACCAGTCCTACTTCTCCAACACTGGTGGTTGAGCTAGCTCTCCCAGAAATAGTCACTAGCCCTACTTCGGTTGTGGCTAGTGTACTAGTTTTAAGGAGGACTCCTCCAAATCACCAGTGATCCCTCATATTGCTCCAGCCAGTGCTTCTACTATTCCTTTCACAATTATGTCAGTGAAACTGGTGGAAGCTTTGTCTTCAGAGGCTGCTCGTTTCCCAAGGATAGTTGACGCCGAGAATGAATTCGTGGCTGAGTTAGTCGACAGATTTTATAAGGGCTTAAAGCGATCTATTGCTCTGGTCTTGAAAGGCTCGACTACCTCATTCTCTGCTTTAAAGGTGGTCCTCTCCCGAAACATTGACAGTATCCGAGACTTTGGAGGGAACGACCAGGCCGCCAATTGGAGCTTCTAGTGGACAGGCTGAGAGGGATGTGGACGAATGGCACCGTCTTAGCCATTCAGATCTGGAGTCTTCAGTTAATGAACAGCTTGCGCACCTTGCTGCTCAAATGCATGAAGCCCATCTCACCGCTCAAGAAGCAGCTAAGACAATTTCCTCTGACTTGAAATCCTTAGAGATGAGGAGAGTAGAACTTAGGGAAGCCATAGATGCTTCTAACAGTACTTTTCTTGACGCTGAGGATAAGATTGAAAAGGCCAAGGAAATGGATCAGGAAGGCTAATCTTCTTTTGTCCAAGGCCGACCGGTGCGTCTTGAAGAGATTGCTCGGCTAGAGCAGCTTAAGGCTCAGAATGACGAAGTCCTGCAACAGGAGCTAGCACAGAAGGCAACTTTGGTTGAAATTGAGGCTCGCTTATCCAGACGGCGAGCTTTAATGAGGCCGAGTTGAGGTTGCAGACGCTTATCAGGGCTGTTGAGGAGAGGAAGAATAGGTTGGCTACTCTTGAAGAGCGGATCAAGTCTACGAAGTGCCCTCGTAGCTTGTAATCCGAGCATCCATGTATCCCTCTTTTGAAATCAATAAAAAGTAATTTTATTTGATTCCTCTGTTGTATTTTCAACTTGTTTTATTTTCTGAATTTTCAATCCTTATTTTCAAGTTGTTGTTACAATCCTCAAAAGGAAGCAGAATAACAGTATATCTAATCTAATCAGTGGCGATAAACTGATAGTGTTAGTCACACATTAAAATAAATAGTCCTTACTAGACTAAAAGGTGAGACTTGGCTATCTGTCGGTTCAGAGGTCGTAGGGACGTAACGATTGAGAAGCCACCAAGCTTAAAATTTGTCATTCAGAGGTGATGAACTGGACATGATGACAAAGAAATAGTCCCTACTGGACTGAAAGATAAGACTTGGTAATCTGTCGGTTCAGAGGTCGCAGGGACATAATCGATTGAGAAGCCACTAAGCTCAAAACTTGTCATTCAGAGGTGATGAACTGGACATGGATGACAAATGTAGCACGTCTGACTGAAAGATGAGACTTGGCTATCTGTCGGTTCAGAGGTCACAAGGACGTAACCGATTGAGAAGCCACCAAGCTCAAAACTTATCATTCAGAGGTGAAGAAGTGGACATGATGATAAAGGAATAGTCCTTACTGGACTGAAAGGTGAGACTTGGTTATCTGTCGGTTCAGAGGTCGCAGGGACGTAACCGATTGAGAAGCCACCAAGCTCAAAATTTTGTCATTCAGAGCTGACGAACTGGACATGATGACAAAGGAATAGTCCCTACTAGACTGAAAGATGAGACTTGGCTATCTGTCGGTTTAGAGGTCACGAGGACGTAACCGATTGAGAAGCCACCAAGCTCAAAACTTATCATTCAGAGGTGACGAATTGGACATGATGATAAAGGAATAGTCCTTACTGGACTGAAAGGTGAGACTTGGTTATCTGTCGGTTCAGAGGTCGCAGGGACGTAACTGATTGAGAAGCCACCAAGCTCAAAACTTGTCATTCAGAGGTGACGAACTGGACATGATGACAAAGGAATGGTCCCTACTGTACTGAACGATGAGACTTGGCTATCTGTCGGTTCAGAGGTCGCAGGGACGTAACTGATTGAGAAGCCACCAAGCTCAAAATTTTGTCATTCAGAGGTGACAAACTGGACATGATGACAAATAAATAGTCCTATCGGGGGAATAGGATTTAATTATGAACTCCATGGGGATTTTGATATCTCCTTCGGATGCTATTTGGAAGAAATTGTCAGAGGTATATTGTTAACGTAACAACCAGAAAAGTCCACTGAGGACTGAGTGGGAAACAATAGACTTTGAGGGGGTCTACCAGAAACTCGTTGGGGAGTTAAAAAAATGAATCCCATGAGAGATTACATGTCAGAGGTGATCGTTAACGTGACAAAAAGAACTCCGTAGGGATTTGTAAAGCAATTGTCAGAGGTGTGATGTTAACTTGACAAGGATTCATTTACTGTTAGAGGTGCTTGAACATAACATAATTCGAGTGGACCTGTCGTCCTACTGAAGACGATGAAAAATGGGGCTTATTCACTGGGGATATTGGTTTTATCCATTGGAGAGTAGATTATAGTCTTACTACCAGAGGTTTAGTGTTAACAGATAGGTTAGACTCATCATTTTGCAAGGGATATGAATACCTTTATATGTGGTCTTACCATTCCATGGATGGGAATTGGTAAGTGATTTTGGAGAGGGAATCAAATGGGAACAGGTCCCTTAGGATTTTCAGCAAATCCTCAGCTGTCAACGGATTTGGTACGCCTTTACCAACTACCGTTTGAGTTGCACTAGCCATACTATTCCTCTCAGTATGATGAGTTGTTGAGGACTTATGTTGGGCTTAAAGGCCAACATTTTCCTCTATCCTTAACTGTGGAATCAAATAGGAACAGGTCCCTTAGAATTTTTAGCAAATCCTCAGCTGTCAACAGATTTGGTACGCCTTTACCAACTACCGTTTGAGTCGGGCTAGCCATGCTATTCCCCTCAGTATGATGAGTTGTCGAGGACTTATGTTGGGCTAAAAGGCCAACATTTTCCTCTATCCTTAACTATTAGAGGTGTTGGATTATTTGGTTACTGTATTTGTAACCTTGATTCTTCTTTGAGACAACCCGTGTACGATCAGCTCTATACTGGTTTATGGTTGTATGATCTTGTTATAGAAAGAGAGGAGCGCTCCTTCTGCATATTTTAAATTTGAAGGTCATGATCAGAGGTGTAATGTTAACTTGATCATGAGAAGAATCCTATCAAGGATAATATTTTTTTAAGAACCTGCCGTTGATCGGCATCATGAGTAAATCACCATCTGAAATCATAAGTTGATATGCCCCGTTTGAATAGACTATTTCTATTACAAACGGTCCTTTCCATTTGGGCTGAAATTTGTTGGCCCAAAGGCCATTATCCCAGTTATTTTGATGATAACAAACATATTTAGTTATGTATTTAATATTTTTGTTTAAAAGGATTTCAGGTTCAAGAACAGATTTTTGACGGCTCCGCTAAAAGACTCACAAGTTTGGACGCCGCAAAAATGAAGATTCCTAAGCTATGCACAACTAGGATGCTTCGGGATCAAGATGATGATATGAAGATCAAGACAAGATCAAGAAGACAAAGAAAACATGATTGTATTTTTATTTACTTTTATTTTAGATATTTTGTCAAAGCTAGATATTAGAAGTAGAGCTATGGGATTATCACACACACACACCTTTTAGTTAGGTTCATGGCTTCAAAAAGATTTTCAAATTCCATTTCTAACTTAGTTCTAAAGAGAACATTTTTTGGAAATAAGATTTTTAGAAAAACAATAGTTTTGGAAAATCATTTTATGGAAAACAAGTTTTTATCAAAAGGATTTTTATCAAACTATTTTAACATGATAGAAGTATGACACATGCTCATACTCTATGTTTTTACAAAGTTCCAAAAATTCTACCCAAGACCCAAAACCAAAAACCCAAGATTTCTGGTTCTGGAAGTTCTGATATTTCAGAACTTACAGTGACCGGTCGACCGGCCCGGTCGACCGATGTGCACAATACTGTGCACGTCTATATCAGTCGACCGACCTGGTCGACCGATGCACTTGTGTGTTCTCGGGATCTTTCGGTCGACCGACCCGGTCGACCGGACAGCCCCAACGGTCACATTTTTGACCGTTGGCGGTCGACCGACCCGATCGACCGGACTCTGTCAAAAGTTCTGACAGATCCAACAGCTAGTTTTTCTGGCTGATTTTCTTTTTGGATTTGGTACCAACGAATTTGTGAGGATGTTTTTGACCCCTATAAATAGGAGGTCACTTCAGTTGATATGACTAACAATTTTAGAGCCATCAAGAATATTTTTACAAGAGATTTCTAAAGATTTCCAAGCTCTTCCTTTTAGACAAGATTTTCTCTCAAAAGCCAAAATTCCAATCACCCATCTTGAAGCCTACATCTCTACTTCTCTCTAGCTTAGCACTACACAATCCCATATATCTACATCTACATATTTGGTTCTAGGATTGTGCTTAGTGAGCTTTGGTAAAGTGATCAAGTGTTGATCACTCTTTTCTTACTTGAGTGAAGTTGTAGAGGCATCGGCCTCAAGGCGAGCTAGTGTGCTCAAGGTGGTGTTGCGGCATCACGAGAGACGGACAAGTGTATCCTTGTATTGTTGATCCAGTGGGATCCTCAATAGTGGAAATCCTTCAAGTGTGAAGGCGGGGACGTAGAGCGTGGCTCGAACCTCGGAAACAACTCCTTGTGTTTGCGTTTGAACAAATCTCTCTAAACTCTATCTCTTTATTACTTGCACTTTTATATTGTCGATTACTTGCAAGAATTTGTGTATTGTGCTAATTGTTAAGTTAATTTTTAAATTCCGCATTATTGCCATATTTCATATAGCCATCACCTATTCACCCCCCCTCTAGGTGATTTCAATTGGTATCAGAGCCTAACCCTACAACTTAGGTCTAACCACCTTAGGGAGATCCATATTTGGCTATATACATTTTTGTTGCATTTTCATTTGCTTGTGCATTCATGGCATCCATGGACTTTTCTAGCATTAAATCCCCACCCAAGTTTGATGGTTTAAACTTCCCCATTTGGAAGGTGAAAATGAATCTCTTCCTTAAATCCCTAGGAGTTAGGGTAGCTAGGGCTATAACCAAAGATTTTATTGAACCCACTAGTGATGAGAGCACATGGTCCGAGGATACTTCCAAAGACTATGAGGCTAATGCTAGGGCACAATATGCATTGACCCAAGCATTAAATGAGGATGACCTTGCACGCATAATTAATTGTAAATCCGCATTTGAGGTTTGGAACATACTCATTGTAACTCATGAGGGAACGTCTCAAGTCAAGAGAGCCAAAGTTGACTTGCTACGTTCTCAATATGAGAATTTCTATATGTTTGATAATGAGAGCATTGATGACATGCTCACCCGTTTTACAAAAATAACTAATGCTCTTTCTTCCTTAGGCGACAAGATTGATAATGATCAAAAGATAAGGAAGGTGATTAGAGCTCTTCCCAAAGCTTGGGAAGTCAAGGCGACCACACTCAAGGAGCTCAACGACAAAGAGGAGATGGACTTCTCCGGCTTCATCGGAAATCTCAAGACGCATGAGATGGAGATGAAAGTTAGAGAAGAGAGGGAGGCACCAAAGAAGAAGACAATTGCCTTCAAAGCCACTCCTACTACCATTGAGGAAGACGACTCATCCGAAGATTGCGATGAGGATTTCGCCATGCTCATCCATAAGGTGGGCAAGATGTTTTACAAGAAGGGACGGTAAAGTAACTTCCGAAGAGGGAAGCCTCAAGGAAGGTACGAGAAGAAAAGAGAAGAACCCGGTCCTTGCTTCCATTGCAAGAAGATCGGTCACCTCATAGCCGATTGCCCCGCTCTACAAGCAACCACATCCAAGAATGGGCAGAAGAAGAAGAAAGCCTTGGCCGCTACATGGGATGACTCGGAGTCGGAATCCGAAGAGGAGCACGACGCCGCTAACATGTGCTTTATGGCACAAGGTGAGGATTCATCTAAGGTATGCTTAGAAACTTCCATTGATGATGATGATCTCACAATGGATGAACTTGCTCAATTTTTTGAAGAATTGTAACATAGGTATGAGATTTCACAATCTCATAATAAGAAATTGAAAAAGGAAAATGATGTTTTGAAAAACAAACTTGAAATTTGTTTAAAAGAGAAAAATGAGTTATCTAGTTCTTTTGAAAAATTGAAAAATGATTTTGATAAGTATAAGGTAGCTAATAAAGGAAAAACCCCCATGATTTCTAGTAATAAAAATATTTTTGTTGAAATTCAAAAACGTGTTGATTCTTTAGATAAAACTTTAAAGAAATGTGCATTTGATTTTAACAAGCTTGCATCTAAATTTCCTAAGGGAGTAGCTCAAGGGAAACATGTTCATCATAAACACTCTACACATAAACATGCACACACACATAACCATGCTTTTATGTACAATAGTGGTAGAATTTACATTTGCACACATTGTGGCCGCAAAGGCCATTTAGAGAAATTTTACTATGCTAAGAATAATGTAAAGAATAAATTTGTTTGGGTTCGCCCCGGATCTAACCCCAAAGGACCCACTAAGATTTGGGTACCAAAAGAGCCACCGAATTTAAATGATACAGGTATAGGGGGATCTTCTCCCTCCAAGACTTAGGAGGAGGTGGTGCCCGGATGGTAGATGCAACAAAGCTTAAAGAACACATCAAGATTGCATCGCTATCGTGGAGGCACCTAATTTTGGAGATTGCCCGTAAATTGGTAACATCTCCATTTAAGAGTTTAATTTTGTATATACAATTGTTATAGGATTGCTAGTTTAATTTTATGCCTCATTGATACATGATTAGTATAAACTTGCAACTCTATCATGATTGTATATGCCATGTCCAGTTTTTGATTTTTAGTCATGTATACATATGTATAGAATTGATAGTTTGCTTTTGTACTCTATTGATATATGCTTGTATAGAACTACTTTTCTATCATATTGTATATGTGCCTTGTGTTAACTTCTATATCTTTTGTTTCATGCCTTGTTTATTGTATGTCCACATGTATAGTTTATAATTTGTGATTATATACTTGTATACATATACACATTATTTTCATAAATAAAAATAATCATTTGTAAAATTTCCTATTTAAACAAACACCTTAAAGATGGCAATTGCGCACCTCAACTCATTCAAGAGGAATCAAGAGGATGAAGTTCAGAACCCGTCACTGGGTATTCGGCTTCAACATCTTTAAAATCTTTGTTTAAATATGAAAAATAAAATTTAAAAGGGATTGCATGAATTTTGATGTTGTAATAACTTAATGAAGATTTAAAACCTGTTGGTGTATTCCTATATGTTTAATATATCATACCTATTTTTGACTACAAATTTCTTTAAAATTTTTTTTTGGGTCAGTTGCTGATAACAGATTTCAGGCAAAGCCGGTCGACCGACCTATAAAGCCCCGGTCGACCGACTCTGCCTGAGAAGAAATTTTTATTTCTTTTCTGTTATCGGTCTACCGACTATATGTCCCGGTCGACCGATCTTGTCTGCAGAGCTCTCGGGATAAATCGGTCGACCGTGCCGGTCGACCGCTCTATATTTACAGAGCTCTCGGGTTGTTTCGGTCGACCGACCCGGTCGACCGATCGTCGTATTTTGCCCCATAACTGTCATTTCTCTTCACTTTTTTCTTTCTCTCTCTCTCACTCAGCCGACGAACCCACTCCATCTCCTCTCCAAAAATTTTTTCTTTCTCTCCAATCTCTCATCCAAATCCTAATCAATTAAAAACCCATCTCAATTTCCTCATTCTACTTCCAGATCTTCGATTTCAGGTTCATCCAACCACCAGATTCGGAGAATTTCAAGATTTTCAGTCTAGGGTTTTGGATTCTTTCAGTTAAGGTAAAAATCCGATTTTTAACTCTAATTTTCATTTCTTACTTTGGAACCTATTATCTATTGTCATCAATCTAAGTTTCTAAGCATCTAGATCGTGCCTTAAACTTGATTACACCTAAAAATCCAATTTTTATTCATCATGCCGAAAAGATCTCGTACTGAGAAAGGGAAGGGTATTGCTCAACCCTCTTCTCAAGCTCCTAGACCTGTTCGACCCTTCCTTAATGATCTTGCAGCTGATCGATATTCCCATCTCTCCATTAGGAACATTAACTCGGGGAGATTCGTTGTCATCCAAGATTTTGAACACCTGAATATTCCACATATCCTGCAGTCCAACAATTTAGTGGAATTTTTGACCATCAAGGAACAGGTTTACACCTCCCTTGTTCCTTACTTTTATGCTAATTTTGAATTTGATGGGAATCGTATCACATCTAGGGTTTTAGGTAGAGACATCGACCTTTCTATCGGTCGATTTGCTAGGATTCTGCATCTCTCCACTGGCGGAGCAGATGTGTATTCCCATGATCTACATGACTTTGAATTCCCGGACGGTGAGTCTGCGCTCACCGCCTCTACCTTGATCCACGGGGATGACAACCCCGGTCTAGTAAGGAACGAAGTTGTGAGTAGGTACACTCTCACTGCTCAGGTCCTTGCTAAGATTATTTTCTTCAACATTGTCCCCAAACATGGTGAGTATAGCCATGCTAGAGGTTGTGTACCCTTGATTATCTATTGCCTTCTTAAAGGCATTAAGGTAAATTTTCCTAGAGTCATAGCCTCTCATATGGCCTCTGATCAGATCCGTACTGCGGGTAGGAGCTTGCCCTACGGCATGCTTATTACCCATCTTCTTAGGGCTCTTGATTTTGATCTTTCTGCCGAAACTCCCTCCAATCCTTTGACCAACATCAACGGAGTTGTTCTGAAGATGATGGAAGCTCAGTTGCGTAGACACGCTCCTGTGCAACCACCTATTCCTCTTGTTGGTCCTGGCTCATCGTCTGCACCTGGATCCTCTTCCTCTTCAGCCCCAGTTTTTCCTCCTGAGTTTCTGGCTCTTGTCTCTTCGGAGGTCCGCTCTCAAATCGAGGCGCACCAGGCTTGGGTCGAGAAGCGCGACGCAGCTATTCGTGCGGAGTTGGATGCTCGTGCCTTTCAGGATACTGCTTTTCGGGCAGAGGTCCGAAACGACATGTCATATTTTGCTGACTCCATGAGATTCGTGGATGTTCAGTTTCAGGCTCTTTTCTCAAAATTTGACATGCTCGTTCCTGATCGTACTCCGACAACTTGTCGACTCCCAGCCACCGGTCATCCATTTCCTCCCAGAGCTCGCTCTTCTGTTCCACCACCGCGCACTAGAGTAGATGGCATGGATCCAGAGGAGGTTGCTTCTTCAGAGGAAGGTGGTGATGATGACGGAGACGGCGATGACGGTGATGATGGTGCTGAGGAGTGACCTCCCCTTTTGATGATGTCAAAAAGGGGGAGAGTTATTTGGGGAGAGTTATCTTGAGAGAGATATTTTGTGTTGTAGTACTTTATTTGTGTACTTTATTTGTGTTTGGATTTGGACATGTAGTATTTGTGTTTGGACATGTAGTACTTGTGTTTTGGACATGTATTTTTAGTTATCTTTTGTTTGTGTGTATCTCTTATTTATGTCATGTATGAACTCATTTCCTTCATCTATTCTATGACATGAGTATTTGGTATCATTTGTTGGCATGAAAATATGGTGTTTATCATTTACATATGTTTTCCTATATATGCATGTGTTGAGGGGGAGCTTCATTTGAAGTCTCTACCCAAAATATTTTGTGATAACTACATATGTTTTGCCATCATCAAAAAGGGGGAGATTGTTGGCCCAAAGGTCATTATCCCAGTTATTTTGATGATAACAAAACATATTTAGTTATGTATTTAATATTTTTGTTTAAAAGGATTTCAGGTTCAAGAACAGATTTTTGACGGCTCCGCTAAAAGACTCACAAGTTTGGACGCCGCAAAAATGAAGATTCCTAAGCTATGCACAACTAGGATGCTTCGGGATCAAGATGATGATATGAAGATCAAGACAAGATCAAGAAGACAAAGAAAACATGATTTGTATTTTTACTTTTATTTTAGATATTTTGTCAAAGCTAGATATTAGAAGTAGAGCTATGGGATTATCACACACACACCTTTTAGTTAGGTTCATGACTTCAAAAAGATTTTCAAATTCCATTTCTAACTTAGTTCTAAAGAGAACATTTTTTGGAAATAAGATTTTTAGAAAAACAATAGTTTTGGAAAATCATTTTATGGAAAAACAAGTTTTTATCAAAAGGATTTTTATCAAACTATTTTAACATGATAGAAGTATGACACATGCTCATACTCTATGTTTTTACAAAGTTCCAAAAATTCTACCCAAGACCCAAAACCAAAAACCCAAGATTTCTGGTTCTGGAAGTTCTGATATTTCAGAACTTACAGTGACCGGTCGACCGGCCCGGTCGACCGATGTGCACAATACTGTGCACGTCTATATCAGTCGACCGACCTGGTCGACCGATGCACTTGTGTGTTCTCGGGATCTTTCGGTCGACCGACCCGGTCGATCGGACAGCCCCAACGGTCACATTTTTGACCGTTGGCGGTCGACCGACCCGGTCGACCGGACTCTGTCAAAAGTTCTGACAGATCCAACAGCTAGTTTTTCTGGCTGATTTTCTTTTTGGGATTTGGTACCAACGAATTTGTGAGGATGTTTTTGACCCCTATAAATAGGAGGTCACTTCAGTTGATATGACTAACAATTTTAGAGCCATCAAGAATATTTTTACAAGAGATTTCTAAAGATTTCCAAGCTCTTCCTTTTAGACAAGATTTTCTCTCAAAAGCCAAAATTCCAATCACCCATCTTGAAGCCTACATCTCTACTTCTCTCTAGCTTAGCACTACACAATCCCATATATCTACATCTACATATTTGGTTCTAGGATTGTGCTTAGTGAGCTTTGGTAAAGTGATCAAGTGTTGATCACTCTTTTCTTACTTGAGTGAAGTTGTAGAGGCATCGGCCTCAAGGCGAGCTAGTGTGCTCAAGGTGGTGTTGCGGCATCACGAGAGACGGACAAGTGTGTCCTTGTATTGTTGATCCAGTGGGATCCTCAATAGTGGAAATCCTTCAAGTGTGAAGGCGGGGACGTAGAGCGTGGCTCGAACCTCGGAAACAACTCCTTGTGTTTGCGTTTGATCAAATCTCTCTAAACTCTATCTCTTTATTACTTGCACTTTTATATTGTCGATTACTTGCAAGAATTTGTGT
Source organism: Agave tequilana (assembly GCA_038442645.1). Classification (NCBI taxonomy): domain Eukaryota; kingdom Viridiplantae; phylum Streptophyta; class Magnoliopsida; order Asparagales; family Asparagaceae; genus Agave; species Agave tequilana. The sequence goes on from JAVJIF010003715.1 coordinate 18,911, forward strand.
ATTGTGCTAATTGTTAAGTTAATTTTTAAATTCCGCATTATTGCCATATTTCATATAGCCATCACCTATTCACCTGAAATTTGCCTTTGATTTTGTGCGTCATGATCATCGGTCGTCTGACGGCTAAAACTAAATCTCCTTTCTGGAAGATTCTTTGCTTGACCTTCTTATTGAAGGCTTTTGAGATTCGGGCTTGATACAACTCAATGTGTTGCTGAGCTTGTAACTGCTTCACATCTAGGACTTCGAGCTCTTAAAGACGCAATTGATCATTGTCCTCTGTTGTCATCTTAGTTATTAAAGCGATTCGCAATGATGGCATCTGGATTTCTAATGGTATGACCGCTTCGCATCCGTACACCAGGGAAAAAGGCGTATTGCCTGTGGGGGTCCGAACTGTGGTTAGGTAGGCCCAAAGGCATTCACTAAGCTTCTCATTCCAGTCTCGCTTATTTGAGGAAACGAACTTTTTGAGTAGCTTAATGATGGTCTTGTTGAATGCTTTCGCCAAGCAATTAGCGACAGGATTATAAGCAGTTGATGCCACGTTCTGAATCTGATACTTATCGCAAAACCGGTAGAACACCTGACTCACGAATTGGGGACCGTTATCATGGATGATCTTCCTAGAGACACCAAATCGATGGATGACATGGTGTTTGATGAAATTAACCACGTTAGAAGTTTTATCTTCAACCAGTGGTATAGTTTCCGCCCACTTTGAAAAGTAATCGGTTATTGCTAGGATAAACCGGTATCCTTTATCGAAGAAGGGTTGATTGGCCCTACGGCATCGATTCCCCATGCTTCAAATGGCCATGAAGCAACGGTTGGATGGAGTAACTCTGAGGGCTGATGTGTGAAGTCTGCATGGATTTGGCAGGCTTTACACCTTCGTGCATATTGGATGGCATCGGCTATCATTGTTGGCCAATAATATCTAAGCCTGTGCAATCGGTCTTTAAGTTTTGGACCTGGTTGATGAGCTTCGCATATGCTGTCGTGCGCTTCTTTGAGCACTTTCTGTGCCTCTAAATTGGAAAGGTAACGTAGGAGGATACCGTCATACGAGCGACGGTGAAGTGTCTTTACTATAGGATCATAGTAAAAACGGGGAGACCTTCGTCTGTTGGATGCCGCTTCTTTAGGGTCGTCCGGCAGTAAACCATGCAGAGCATAGTCGATGAGGAAAAATCATCAATCTCTCGGTTCAAGATCCGTTGAGATATTATAGACCTCTCTGGTTCTCAACATAAGTTTAGAGTAGACAAGATGTCGAGTCGCCACTGTAAGGTGATACTCGGTATCGACTGGCAAGGCTAGCGTTTTTGCTAATGCAGCCAGAGCATCGGCCCTAGTATTCTGGGATCGAGAAACATGACCGATGTAAAAGCCATCAAGCAAATTAGACTTTCGATGACCGTGTGATAATAAGGTACCAAATCTTCATGACGGACCTCATATTCTCCTTTTACCTGATTGACAATTAGTTTTGAATCTCCATAAGCTTCAAGGTAGCGTACCCCCATTTCATGAGCGAGCTGAAGGCCAATAAGTAGAGCATTATATTCTGCCACATTGTTGGAGCATGATTCCGTCAGAGAAAATGCTCTAGGAAGGACATGATTTTATGGAGAGATAAACACAACCCCCACACCGGCAATGATCCTGCCTTTAGGGCCTATTCGTGATGCTCCATCGAAGAACATCTGCCAAACTTCATCCTCTGAAGTTATATTAGATTCAAAGACTTCATCTGGAATGTCTTCATGAAGTTTTGAGCTTTCCGGAACTGGATGAGCAGCCAAGAACTCTGCAAGTGCCTGGCCTTTAACCGCCTTCTGAGGGACAAAGAGCATGTCGTATTGAGACAAAAGAAGCGCCCACTTAGCTAATCTTGAATTTAATGATCCTGGTTTCGTTATGAGAAGACGCAAAGGGTTCACTCTGGAAATGACATGTATGGTTTAGCTGACCAAATAATGTCGTGTCTTCTGAACAGCAAAGACAAGAGCTAAGCATTCCTTCTCAATAGGATTATAGCGAGATTCCGCCCCTATCAGAGTCCTGCTCAGATAATAGATAGCTTGTTTGTGACTATTATCCTCTTTTTGGGCAAGCAGAGCACTGAGAGAATGGTCCATAGCTTTTACATAAAGCAGGAACAGTTTTCCTGATGTGGAAGCTACTAAGACTGGAGGTTTTGTGAGATATCTTTTGATATCTTCGTAAGCTTCTTGACAAGCTTGATCCCATATAAAAGAAACACCCTTTTTTATGAGTCGGGTGAACGGTTGACAGCGGCCTGAGAGATTTGCGATGAATCTTTTGATATAAGTCAGTCTACCTTGCAGGCCTCTAAGTTCTTTGAGATTCTTAGGTGGATGCATGCTCTGAATTGCTTTGACTTTGTCTGAGTCAAGATGAATTCCTTTTGATGTAACAATAAATCTAAGGAATTTGCCACTCGAAATCCCCAAGAAGGATTTTGTTAGATTCATTTTCAGTTGATGAGCCCGCATTATGTCGAACGTCATCCTCAAGTCGTGAAGGTGGTCATTCTTATCACGACTTTTGACAGCAATGTCGTCGACATAACATTCTACCGTCTTTCGGAGATGGTCACGAAAGATTGTATTCATTGCCCGCTGATAAGTTGCTCCCGCGTTCTTTAATCCGAAGGGCATCACGGTATAACAGTATACCCCCAACAGTGTCCGGAATGAAGTATGTTTTTTATCCCCTGAATACATCTTAATTTAATTATACCCAAAAAAGTCATCCATGAAAGACATCCTTTCGAATCCGCAGGTATTGTCAATCTGCCATCGGTGATGGGCAATGGGAATTCGTTTTTAGGACAGGCTGTATTGAGATCACGGTAGTTGATGCAGATCCGTATTTTCCCATTCTTCTTGAGAACGGGAACGATATTAGCAACCCAATCTGGATGTTATTCCTCCCGTATGAAGCCGCATGCAATGAGCTTTTGAATTTTGACTTCAATAGCCTCCATAATATTCGGACGAAAACCGGCGTTGCTGCTGCTTGACTGGCTTGGCGTCAGGTCTGATGTTCAGATGATGCATGGCTACTTGTGGATCAAGTCTGGGCATATCTTCGTAGTTCCATGCAAAGACATCTATATACTCCTTTATAAGTATCATCAATTCTTCTCTTTCTACAAGTGATAAGCTTTCACTTATAAAGATGGGCTTAGGGTGATCTTGACTACCCAAGTTAACCTGGATCACCTTATCTTCAGTAGGTGGTTCGCGTTGTTCAAATCGCTTTTCCCACTGGAGATCCAATTGCTAAGCCCATGGTTCCTCATCAATAATTTCTGCTGGCTCCAATTGGCTGCTTGAAGTCATATTAATAGTGAGCTCTTTGAACACCATTCCCACACTGACGTCCGAGTCCCATTCGGAAGAAGAGGTAGAGTGTGATGGGATTGGTTTGTTATCTTCAGATTGAACCGTTGCGGGCGGTGTAGGTGTAACGTATCCCAACCCCCTGCATGTGTTATCATAGTTATTTGCAGGTTTCCCTCTTGGCACGAAGTTACGCAGAAAATCACGTCTTCTTTTTTCGAAATTCAGGCCCTTCCCATGCTTCAGGTTGTATCCCATTTTCCTCGTCATATGGTGTGCTGATCGCGCATAATGAAAGAATTGTGGGGTGTCTGAGACTGAACTTGAGTCCGCGGCTGTAGACCTTTGCAGTTGGGCTTTACCGAATAATATTGATAATTGACCTTCTTTGGATGGAGGAACCATTAAAACGGATCTTTCTATAGATTCCACAGGTGCGTTTAATGCACTTGATTTATGTAAAGGCATGTGCAGAGAACTATACATAATGGATTCAAGCATTTGACACTCACAGGATAATCAAAAGAAATATTATCATTAATTACCCATTCTCTCTCATCTTCAGAAGGAGTGTTACATTGGGGATTATTAAGACACGCTACAATCGGTTCACCGATCAAAATGGCTGGTATGTCTACTTCAGACTCTAAATCTGCCTCATTGCCACTATCATCGTTATTAGGCAATGATTCTTTTGATGTTTCACCGATCTCTTGATACAGGAGAGCGTCAGTAAAGTAATTTTTCACCCCTTTGAATGGTTGCTTCTCAGCGAAGACAGTTCGTACCGTTGCATCATCTTCAACATATTGGAAGCACTGGTGCAGAGTGGAGGGGATAATCCAATTGGCGTGGATCCAAGGTCTCCCTAATAAAAAGTTGTATGATGTGTCAGTGTCAATGACATAGAACGTCACTTCTGACTTCAGGGTCCCGATTCGACAACGGAGTCAGATCTTTCCAAGTGGGTGGCTACTCCCTACATTAAAATCGTATATTGTTGTAGTGGTTGCGGACAACCTATATGTGGTATGCCGAGGAAGTAGAGGAGCCTTTTGGGGATGATGCTGAGTGCAGACCCCAGGTCAACCTGTACCTTTTCAAAGCATGTCGAACCAATTTAACCGATGTAGTACAGAGGTCGATTGTGATTGTTATCCTTGAGAAGCATATCCTCCGCTGTGAAGGTAATAGCAGGTACCTTTGATGGCACATATTGGCATGCGGGGCAAGAAGACTAAGTGTCATCTTTAGGGATTTCTGGCATATATGTCAGGAATGATTCTGAGTTAGCCAGTGCTTCTCTTGTCTCTTTCGAGAGACGAAGGAGCTCATGTATGGTAATACGAACTGGGATATTAGCCAGCTGGGCCAATATGTCAAAACGAAAGGGCATGTTAAGCCTTGGGCCTGAAGGCTTCTCAGGACATGGTCGAACCAGATTTCTTTCTGCTTCTCTTTTCCCGTCGTTGGGAGCAGAGCCGGTGTGGATATTTATACTGAAATCATCTACTGTTGTGTCTTATCAGTAGCTTTCTTATACTGTTTTAAGTATGATTTTCTGGATCGAATACCTATCGGCTGAGGTACATCAGCCTGCGTCGTGCAAGCGTGCTTTTTCCCTTCAGAATCGCTGAGAGAAGCTACTGTGAGATTGCCATCATCCAGTAGGACGGAGATAACATTGCAAGATTTGCCCTTCGACTTTGATTTCTTCGAATCCCATTGTTCATCTTAGACAAGGTCTGGGTGTATCCATATGATTTTCCCTGTCTCCAGTGTCAAGGAAACAAGACCCTTATTCTCTTGAGTTTTAGCTGAAGGACGCTTTACTTCCAGCCGTGGTGTAGGGATTGGAAAGGTCCCGTCAGGAACTGTGACTTTTGGGGTTTTGCCGAACTCGAGGGTCACCATGTTTGCAGTAACTTTCTTTTGTTCTGACTTCAGAGTCAGAACTCCGGCTTCGACTAAAGCTTGGATCTTATCTTTGAGGGCAAAGCACTTGTCAGTAGGATGATGAATCATCCTATGAAAGAGACAATAATTAGGATCGCTTATGCATCCCACTTCGTTAAGGCGTCGAACATCTGGCAGCTTCAATTTATTCCCCTTGTGTAATAAATGGAATATTGCGACAACCTGCTCGTCTTTGAAGGAGTATTATTTCGGAGGAAACTTAGACTCTTGATTATTGAAGCCGCTCTTCTTGGCCTTCGAATGAATATCCCCCGACAATTCGACGGACATAGTCTCTTTCCCTTTGGCTTGGGAAGATTGTGCCATGTCGCTGCGTCCCTTATTATTCATACCCCATTTGCCTTTAGGGGCGGATGGCTCAAACTTTTTAGCCGACTTTTTGGCTATCTCAGCTTGCTCGACCAGTTCTTTCTAGGTGTGGGCTTTGATAGCTCCCATGCGAATTTCTACTTGGTCTAAAAAGTTATGCCTTCATGTCTGTAAGAGCATGGGTAATGGCATCCCTGCTGGGCACATCAAAGACAAGTTTCTGAACCGCTCAATGTAGTCATGGACAGATTCGCCCTTCTTCTGTACGGTAGAGAGAAGTTTATCCATAGTTACCTCGGTATCGTCCTCATAGAAACGAGAAAGAAATCGGTTTCCAAGTTGATTTAGGAATTGATAGAGCCCAGAGGGAGACTACAGAACCAGTCAAATGCTACCCCCTTTAAGGTGCCGATGAACAGTCAGGCCATGATAGCATCATTGTCTATAACATTACCAGTCTGAGACCGAAAGTAGTAGATGTGCTGATTTGGTGAGCTTTTTTCATCATACGTATGTAACGTTGGTGGTTTGAACTTTGGCGGGTATGATACTGAGTCCCATTCCAAAGGGTAAGGACAGACTGTCCCTACTTTCTTTAGTTCATCCCTCTGAGATAGGGATGCGATCTGAGCTTGGATGCCTTTAAGAACTTCAGTGTCCATAGAAGAATTTTCCTTCGACTTCTCAGTCTTGGGTTGTTCATTACTATGATGTTCTTCCTCATTATGATTACTCTTGGTATCATTGTTGTTTCGGTTAATGAGGAGTTGGGTGAGCATCTGCTGAATGTTGTCCAAGGCTTCTTGTTGACCCTTAGAGGTTTACTCTTGAGCTTCCAACCGTCGGCGGAGGTCATCATTACCGTTATTAGCCATATGCACTGATGCTTTATCTGTTCGTATCGAGCTGACTGTTGCAGAAGAGGCATACCCATTGTTTTCGTCCTCCTCATCAGACCATTGAAATAATCTTCTCATTAGTTCTGGTGAGGTTACTGTGGTTGAGGAGGATGGTTGCTCATAATTGTAGGGTATTGCGACCCTAGATCTGGTGTTTCGGAAGATACCTTCTTTGTGTACCAAGACTTTGCCAAGGCCCGGACTATAATCTGAATCTGGAGAACAGGAGGGAGGAGAGTTAGCGGCATGCGGCGCTCGTCTGCCCCTATGTGGTACCCGTCCCCTTCTAATCATATTAACGGATGTAGAAGGCAGATCTTGCGATACGCTCCTTTTGCGATGCTTCACAGGAGCTTGTTGCGATAGTCGGTCAAAAACTGATCGTCAGTTTGGAGGAGAGGCAGGGATTGGTCCTAGCCGGCAATGGACTGAGTGGACTGTCACCAACTGACATCCCACTTGTTGACAACAGGAGGGAGAAGTCCGGACAGATTTCGACTTCCATTTGCTTGTCAAGAATTCTCGTAAGTCAGACCCAGCCGGGCTTAAGCGGTTTAGCGCAGAGGCTGTGTTGGATTACGCATAGGACAACGCCTTGTTCTTTTCATCACTGCAGAGGTAGTTGGCATTAGATAGTGCTTTAGCTTTAGCTTCGCGGCTAAGAACTTTGGGAATGTCCTTAAGTGTTGAAGTTGCATAAGCACCCCTATCAACACTTGGGGACAATCCTTTAGCTCCGCTGCGAAGAGCGAGCTTAGCGCTTGAGGAGCTGGGAGACGAAGCACGCTATGGTGCTTTATCTACTACTTTGCTATGAAGATAGTTAGCACTAGATAGTGCTTTAGCTCTAAATTCGCAGCTAAGAACTTTGGGAATGTCCTTAGGTGCAGAAGCTGCATAAGCACCGCTGTCAACATTTAGGGACGATCCCTTAGCTCCGCTGTGAAGAGCGAGCTTAGTGCTTGATGGACTGGGAAGCGGAGCACACTGCTAGGTGCTTTAGTTCCAGTCTGGAAGCTGAGAACTTCGCGCGTACTCTGAGGTACTGGCGTTGTTTTGCCATGTCATCAGTAAATTCGCTTATAAGAACAAGGTTGGCGCGAGATGTTGCAGCTCCTGAATCAGGCGAAGGTATAGTCGCCGTTTTAGCTTTGCGGCTAATGGTGTCGACGAAGCAAGCAGGCATTTTGCCTTTGTCTTCGCGGGATAGACAAACTTGTGGCGTAGCTACGCCTGAAGCTTCACATGGAGCTTTCTATTTCGGCCTCCACATCTGCTTTGGAAGAGGGGACTTAGGTTCGCAGGGAACCTGGCTAGCCTCGCGCGAGGCTGAGAGGAGTTGGGAAGTTTTGCCTCCGGTTTATGCTCTAAATCTGGTCATTATGACCTTTTATGCTTTCGTGCATGGAGCATTAGACTACCTCCAGCGAGGAGTTCTTTGAATTTTTCTTGGTCGAAATGAACGACCAAATTTTTGACAGTAATGGACTCAGAATTCTGACTGTTGCATTACGGTTCTGCTTCCTTGTTGCGCCAGAGGACCGTAATAGGCTCGCAGAGAGCCTTATCTGTCTCCACAGAGACCTGCTCTGAAGAATTAGCCAGAGGGACTTTGGCTACGCCAACTTCCTTGCGCGTACATAGGGGAATTTTGCTACCCCCAGGAAGAAGTTGTTCGAACTTCTTTTGGCCAGAGCGAATGACCGACGTTTCAGCAATAGACCTAGAGGTCTGATCGTCGCATTGCGACACTTGATTCTCAGCAGTGGAGAATGCAGTCCCGAACGGAGTCGCCATCTTGTTTTCCATTAATTTACAAAGGGAAAACTTACAAAAAAGAAGGTCGAGGAGCGAAATTACAAGTAATTCTTTACAGGAAGAAGATTACAGGTAGATCTCCTCTGAGATTTTGGGGAACAGTGCCGGTAGGAATCTGATCAGCGCGCGATCACTTTATCACTTTGACGATGCGATCGATCAGACAATCGGACTACTGCCTGATGGGATTCCCTTCTCGCCTAGTTCGGGGAATCGGAGAACAGAAGGTTGGTTGAACCCTTTTGTTACTTCTCAAACTGTCTCCACTTGGGAATTCCTTATCGCCTGGTTTCGGAGATTCCTTGAGAGAGAGAAAGATCTTAGGGTATTAGCACCCTGATTAGAGAAGTAGTTCTCTGAATTCTTGAAAGCAAGAGAATAGATCTCATGTTGGCTTCCGCTTTTTTGTCCCCGGTGGTCCTCTCTTCGGGGGGAGGGTCTCGGTCCGTCAGTCCTCTTCTCCCCTTTGCCTATGGTAGGCTATTTATAGGGAGAACAGGGGTATAATGGCCCTGAAAATCTAGAAACAGATTAGTCAATCTGTTTTGTATCTGGAAAGTAGCCTTGCCGAGAGGCTAGAAACCGCTTTTGCGAAGTAGCGCAGGACGCTAAATGAGGAATATTCCCTTTATCTCTTCAATTAATTAGGAGATATCCTTTTATGAAAGATATCCCTTTCACTGATTGAGAGATCTCCCCCAATCTTCTTCACCTGATTGGGAGAGTCAAAAGATTATGGCAAACAACTGCCAAATTTGATCTCAATTAGATTTGATCTTAATTAGATTTGATCTCATCTAGAGATTTGATTAGTCAAAGATGATCATAAAAGATCCGCAGTGGAGCTGCCGCGTTGGGCTCACAGCGGAGCTGGGAGAAGCATCTGGCGAAGTTAGAAGAAAGCTCTTCAGCGGAGCTGGATAAACTTTGTGGCGAAGCTACCAATTACCCTTTTGTGAAGCTACATGGGGCTTCGAGCGAAGCTAACTCTCTGCGGAGTTGACTGAGCATTTCTGTGTGAAGTTGTAAGTTAGCTCGCAGTGAGACTGTAAGGAGCTTCCTGCGATGCTAAGCAGCTTTGGCTTCTTATGTGAGACTTATCTCGTGGGCTCGTGCGAGACTAAGTGTTGAGCTAACTTAGTGTCTCTGGACCTGCCTGGGCCTTTTCACGAGCTTTTCTTGGCTTACTGTCTGCTTCACTGGATCGATAGAGTCCAAGTTGTTGATTTGTCGCGTTGAGATGGGTAACGAACTGGTCGTCAGCTTGTCTGCCACTTGTCTTTTATAGATGTCAACAAGTTAGACATTGTTCAGACCAGTTTGGAATCTTATCTTTTTTAGAGTGTCAACAGCGTCTAGAAACATCCAACGCGATCTTCGCGTTTTAAGTACAACTGTCAGGATCACGTCCCAACATCAATTAAGAGTCGCATCCCAACATCAATTGAGAGACGCATCCCAACATCAATTGAGGGTCGCGTTTCAACAAGGGTCACGTCTTTATCGAAGTTCACGTCCGAAGAAGACCAACATGGCAGTCGTGTCTTCATCAAATAAGGGTCGCGTTCTCTTCCTCATACAAAGAGTATGTCTCTACTTCTGCAATCAGTTCAACAGTATACTGGCAAAAATAATTGATATGGCTACTAGTTCAATAATACATCAATAAACAAACTGGAGCTTATACAAGTCCTAAACTGAGACATTCGTAATGATTTTTTCTGGAGGCTTCAAGCAGTTCAATAGTACACTGAGAAGACCAAATCCATACAAGATCAAATTCAAGGCATCTCAATAGATTGCCAGTCCAATCAGGGGCCCAAAATTAACATGAAGTCTAAAGTATTCTGAAATCCGTCCTAGTCAACAACAGAGTTTCAAAAACTTTAGAGGGAGTTCTTTAGGCTATCTAAAAATCATTAAAGACAAGTCCTCAGACGCGAACCTCACTTCAACATGAAGGTCACATTTCAACTAAAATGCAAACCTCGTGTTCAAGGATAAACACAGACTTCAAACGCGGGTCTGAGTAACTTCGCGTTTCTCTTCAACTGCATATTTGAGCAACTCCACATCTCAATTTCAACGCATGCCTGTGAGCTTCGCGTTTTGGTTTCCACGCGGCCATGAGAAGACTGTGAGCGTCGCGTCAACACAACAGCGCGAGGTCCGCGTCCAGTGCGAGAACTGTATTTCTGCAATAATTGACCCTCATTACTGGGTCAATTAACTTTTCATATAATGTGAGAGTTAATCCCCATTATGGAGGGATTGTAGGGGATAATTATTCCCCTAAGCCCCCTATAAATAGCTTCAAGAGCTATGAAGGGCAAGGGGGCTTTTTTGGGACATTAGTGATTGAGGTTTTACCTGCACACAAAAATACGAAATTTCAAAACTTTATAATAGTAGTGCAAGGTGCTCAATTCTATAGCAATAGCAAGTGGCTATGTGGGTCGTGATCCACAAGGAGGGATTAGCGATGGAAGCTTGTATAGCAAGTTCTCTTTTATGTCACAAAGAATGGTTAAAGTTCTTCTTTAGTTCTTTAAAAGAAAAAGGAAAAATTGAGTTAAAGTTAAATTAGGAAGAAGATGGTAGATTAAGAAGATGGAGAAACTAGAAATGATATGTACAAAGAAATAGAAAAGGAGTGATAAAAGAAGTGGTAGATTGTGGTGTTCTAAACTAAAGAATTAAAAGAAAAGAATCTAAAAGTTACTTACCTCCTTTGGCCAAATTCTTATCTTGAATCTTTTGTTGGCCCAGAGGCCTTCCACTCTAGTTTTGATGATGATTAACTCATGTAGTTATGTGTACTAATAATCTTGTGATTTTAGTTTAAGATCATTAATCAAGTTATTAGTAGGTGATTAGCTTCAACAAGATGATTTGGAAGCTTTAACATGTTGATTCTAGAGCCCGAGCGTCAAAGATCATATATAGCACTTGCTCGGTGGATAAAAGAGTTTTGGATCGAGTCGGCTTAGAGATTGCGCTCTACAAGAAGACTTCGGTACCATAGTTTAGTTTTGTGTTTAGATCCAAATTGTAAAGATTAGAATAGTATGATATGCTCAAATTCACAACACACACGTTTCATGTTTTGAATATTGGTTTTCGGTTTTTCGGTTTTAGGTTTAACCGATCTTGGTTTTCATGAATAGATATTATATCAAAATAAGTTTATATGGTTTAATGTATATATGATTTGTTCTATATACATGCATGCTTCAACTACTTAGACAAACTTACTTTGATATACCTATTCATGTGTTTTAGGTTTTGTGTTTTAACAAAACTTATTTTTGGAATTAATGACAAAAACATGGATATATATATGTTTCATGTATATAGGATTATATCCATGTACATCATCCCTAAATGTTGTTTAAATATCATGTTTTTGTATTTGGAAGAGTTTTGGACAAAACGTATTTTCTATTCAAAATCCAAGTTTTAGAAAATACGGTTTTTGGTTTTTGGTAAAAATGATAAGACACAAAAATAGTTCATATTGATTGATATTTGAGCTAAACTTTTTACGACATGTTTATATATCAATGCAAAATGATAAAACTATTTTTGGTGATTTTTAGGAGTGTTAAAAGATTTTTCAAAATATTTTTAAACTGTTTTTCTGACCCAGTTTTCTGTTCCAGGCTTCAACCAGTCGACTAGTCTTCTGACCAAGTCGACTTGGGATGAAGTCGGTCGACCGGGTCGATCGACGACGTGCACAGATATGTGCACGTTTGGCAGACACGGGACGGTCGACCGTCAGGGGCGACCGGGTCTGAGAGCAGAGCTCTCTGTTTGTTTGGGTCGACCGGGCGGTCGACCGGTAGCTGGCAACGGGCAGAATTTGACCGTTGGACGGTCGACCGGAGCGATCGACCGGCAGTTCATTTTTGGCATTTTCTGCTACCAACGGCTATATTTTTCTGGGGTCTATAAATACCCATTCATAGCCTGTTTTCTCGAAGATTTTTTGTGCGAATTTTTCCTTACTCTCTGGTGTTTTCACAGCAATCAAAAGAAGTTTTTGGATTCAAATTGAACAATCTATTTGGTATTTTTGCTAGGGTTTGGAAAATCAAAGAAAAGGATTTTTGGGAAAAGAGTTTTGATTCATCTTTTATATCTTGGTTTCAGTTTTTCTTAAGGATTTTCTTTGTGATTTTGATTTCCATTCCATTGGTTTTCTCACACTTGAGCTACATCTACTTTCTTATTCTATAGGATCTTTGTATGGGAGAAAGAAATTGTTTGTGGTTGTTGTTTAGACCACCAAGTTGTAAAACCCAATCTTTGCTTGGATTTGTGCCTTGGGCTGTATCCCTCAAGTTGTGAGGTGATCCTTGTGTTTGCTTTGTGCTAATCCCTCAAGTTATGAGGTGATTGTTTTGTTGGATTGGAGCTTGCCTCAAGGAGGAGGTTGTGGTTGTAAAGAGAGGAGTTGGGTACTCCTTGTGAGAGTTCTTTGTGGACTAGCTAGTGGATTAGAAATCCTTCGTGTGTCGAAGGCGGGGATGTAGAGCTGGGTGCTCGAACCTCGAAACATATCTTGTTGTTTGCGCTTGATCCATTGACTCTCTCTCTATCTCTCTCTTTACTTTGTGCCTTGCAACTATTCATATTGTGCATCCAAAATTGCTTGGCATAGTTGTGTGTGCATCACTTGTTGATTGCACTTGAGTGTATTGCATTAAGTTTTTAAATTCCGCATTGAGATCATTAGAATAGAATAATCACCTATTCACCCCCCCTCTAGGTGATTTTTCAATTGGTATCAGAGCCTACGCTCCTGATATTTAGGTTTAACCACCTAGGAGTGAGATCTTGGCTTGCTAATCTTCATTTGCATTGTTCATTTGCACTCATTTAGTTTGCTCTCATGGATAGCCCTCCTATGTTTGACCATATTAGACTTGATGCTTGGAAGGCCAATATGACTAGACATTTAAAAAGCTTAGGACATCTAGTTTATCAAGCCTCTACTCAAGAATCATTCCCTAATAGTACCAAACATAAAAAGGCTAATGCATTAGCACTTAGAGCACTTAGAGCATCTCTTAGTGAACATCTTTTACCAGTGTTTGATCGTTATGACTCGGCTTTTGCATTTTGAAGCTTATTGACGTCTCCCGAGCTTCCAAGGATTATCAACAAGATGAGGAGATCTAAGAGAGAAAAGTCCGACGAGCATTGCCTCATGATCCAAGGGAAAAACTCCCTTGAGGTACAATCGGACACTCAATTAGATAATAGCTCTAGTTCCTATTGCTATGGATGTTTGGAAGTTCAATATTTAAATTTGAAACTTGCTCAAAAGCTTGAAAATTTATTGGAAAAACACAATCTTTTGAAAGAGGACAACCTTGTTTTGAAAAATGAATTAAAGGATTTGTGTTCTAATTTTTAATTGGTTTTGCAAGAAAAGGAAGAGATCACTAGTGAACGTGACTCACTAAGATCTCAACTAGACCTTGCCCTTGATGAGATTGATATTTTGAAAAACAAAAATGATTGTAATGATGTTGTGAAAAACAATGAGGTTTTATCTTCTAAATTGGATTTTGTTTTAAAAGATAACCTTGTTTTGAAAAATGAAATTGATTTCATTACTAAAGAATTGGATTTAGTTTTAAAGAAAAATGAATCTTTGAAAATTGAAATTGATTCTCATTTGTGCCATGCTAGTATAGCTTCTTCTTCTTCTTGCACACCTATTGCATGCTCCACTTTATCTTCCAGTATTGAAAATGATATAAATATTTTGAAGAAAAGTGTTGAATATTTGGGCTTCACTTTGAGCCAATGCACATTGAATCATTCACGTTTGGAAACCTTGGCTCGCAAGAAATAAGGTCCATCTTTGCATGCACACCCTACACGGCATACACATGCTTTCCACGGACACAACCATAACATATATGCTCATGTGTACACTTGTACACATTGTGGCCAAAAAGGTCATCTTGCTAGATTTTGCTATGATCGTTTACATATTGAAAATTTAGCAAATAATCTTGTTTGGGTTAGAAAAGATACTAACCCCCGTGGACCCAAAGAAAATGGGTGCCAAAAACCACCTCCTTGACTTTTGATGTAGGTGGGAGCTCTCGCATCACGTGAGAGTATTGGTGCCTTGAGGTGGATGCGTTCTAAGCTTAATAGAGAACCATTTGGATGCTTCACTCTCAAGGGATTTGGTGGGAGGACCACCGTGGTTTGGAGAACTAGAAATGCACCTTCATCGGTTTTGGTATCATTCTCTAACTCCCATTTTTATTTGCATGCTTTTCATATTCATCTATTCATAGCATGTCTTATTTTATTGTTCATTATGCTTATGTCATGTTGATTAGATTAATGTTATACATGTTTAGTTACTTGAGACACCCATATTTTATATGGATCTACATTTAGTGTTCTCACCTTGTTTAAACTAATATGTATGCACTAGATCTAATGCACATGCATTTACATAATGATCATGTGGATGTTTATGATTTTTGTTTTGTTGAATCATGTTTTATTGTTTCATGATTAGTATGATATTTGCCATGTTTATTAGACTTATGCTTTACATGATTAGTTGTTGAGACACCTATGTTTAGTATGGACCCATATTTTGTGTTCTCTTTATGTTTTAGCTATCATGTTAATCATAGATCTAATGCACATGTCTTTGTCATGCTAATCATATGGTTGACTATGACTTTTTGTTTTAATAATTCATGTTTTGATTATTATGTTTATCATGTTGGGTTATGATTCCCGTTTTATGCTTCATGTTTTGACTACTTGCTTGAATGATAAGTTTTCATTAAGACTAGGATTTATACTTGTACAACTAGTGAGCTACAAATAGACCTTTATATATGTTTGTGCTTGAATGCTCATTTGTATTCACTTGATGTATTAGTATAGTCTAGTTTTGATGATTCTTGCATTTGACTTGTATTCTTCATTTTACTTATTTTGTTTTAACTTCATGTATATGTCCATCTTGTCCAAACTATCATTTATACATATACATCCTTGAGCCACGTGCCTTCATGCACATACTTTTGTGGTCTCATTGTGTTTAGGATATGTATGTATACTTTAGTTCGTACATGACATACATATGCCTTGAAGTTTAAATCGTTTGGATGAATTTCATGTTTGCTAGGTGATTTCACATTTATTATGAATTTCATGTCTTTAAGATGATTTCAATTGGTGATTTCACATCTTAGATGAATTTTATGTTTTCAAGGAATTTCATATGAGCCTAATTGAATATTTTCATGTTGATATGTGTCTCATTATACTTGTACACTCACTTTATTAGTTTACTCATGATTTGTTTTCATGAGACTATGATATGGACTTTATGGATTTTGAGTGTTTAGTGATCATGTGATTTACATGTGTTTCATGAAAAACAATTTTGTTTTATTCCTTACTTGAAGGATTTCGTACTAGTTTTAAAAGTTTTTCCTATAACTAGTTCGTATTCTTCACTATGGTAGAGATTTTCAAACATACTACATTTTCAAATCTATTTTTGAAAACCCTACCTTCAATGGGAGGATGGATGGGAGATCATGTTCATATATGCTTTAAAATGAAAATCATTTAAAACTTGAACCATGATTGGGAGGCTAGGTAATATGAGATATACATTTGATATTATTGTTATTTCAATTGGTATCATTGGACTCTTTCAATTGGTATCAATTTTGACATTTCTTATATACTCATATATGTTTGTATGTATGCATGCTTCATTTCAAAGAATATCAATTTCAATTGGTATCTATTTTTCATACATATATATGTTTTATTTGTGCTTATTATATCCCTATATCTTTAAGCACAAAATCTTGTTTATGCTAGTGCTTGAGCTTCATTTTTTTTTCAATTGATTACTTTTAAATTGGTATCAAGCCTATGCATTGTTTTAGTTGGTATTTCATAAAGGGGGAGAAAATTTGATTTTGTCTTTCAATTGGTATTTGATTCCCACTCCCTTACTTTATAATAGAAAATAAATTTAAAATTTGGTATCATATGCTCAAAATGAAAAATATTTACAATTGGTATCAAGATTTTTCTTGTGTTTTTGCTTAAAATTGGTATCAATATTTTTTTTGTTTAGTTTCCTTTCAATTGGTATCAAGATGCTAGTCTTTGACATATTTTCAATTGGTACCTTAATTGATTGTCACCCCTAATTGGTTTTGTTTTTGTTTTAGACAAAAAAAAGGAAAATATTATTTTTATTGATTCGTTGTTTCGAACAAAAAGGGGAGAAAAATTTATGAATTTAGTTTTGTTTTTACCCCTTATTGAAGATTGATTCTTTGTATTAAAAGAGAGAAGATTTTGTTTTGTTGTGGTTTTTACCCCTTTGTTGATGATTGACAAAAAGGGGAGAATTATTTGAGAAGTTTTATATATGCATGTTTATGTGCATATATTAAGTTTAATTTAGTTTAATTTTAATTGATATCTAGAGCATGTTTTGTAATTGGATGTTTTGTAATTGGTATCTAGAGCATGTTTTGTTTTAAACATTTCATTGGTATCTAGAACCTTTTATTGTTTATGCATAGATATGCCTGTTTCATGTTTCATGTTTAATATTCATTGCATATTTATTGTTTATTTGTTTATACATGAGTTAAGGGGGAGCTTCTTTGAAGCTTAACTTTAATCCATGCATATATAACTCCATGAGTTTTATCATCATCAAAAAGGGGGAGATTGTTGGCCCAGAGGCCTTCCACTCTAGTTTTGATGATGATTAACTCATGTAGTTATGTGTACTAATAATCTTGTGATTTTAGTTTCAGATCATTAATCAAGTTATTAGTAGGTGATTAGCTTCAACAAGATGATTTGGAAGCTTTCACATGTTGATTCTAGAGCCCGAGCGTCAAAGATCATATATAGCACTTGCTCGGTGGATCAAAGAGTTTTGGATTGAGTCGGCTTAGAGATTGCGCTCTACAAGAAGACTTCGGTACCATAGTTTAGTTTTGTGTTTAGATTCAAATTGTAAAGATTAGAATAGTATGATATGCTCAAGTTCACAACACACACGTTTCACGTTTTGAATATTGGTTTTCGGTTTTTCGGTTTTAGGTTTAACCGATCTTGGTTTTCATGAATAGATATTATATCAAAATAAGTTTACATGGTTTAATGTACATATGATTTGTTCTATATACATGCATGCTTCAACTACTTGACAAACTTACTTTGATATACCTATTCATGTGTTTTAGGTTTTGTGTTTTAACAAAACTTATTTTTAGAATTAATGACAAAAACATGGATATATATATGTTTCATGTATATAGGATTATATCCATATACATCATGCCTAAATGTTGTTTAAATATCATGTTTTTGTATTTGGAAGAGTTCTGGACAAACATATTTTCTATTCAAAATCCAAGTTTTAGAAAATACAGTTTTTGGTTTTTGGTAAAAATGATAAGACACAAAAATAGTTCATATTGATTGATATTTGAGCTAAACTTTTTACCACATGTGTATATATCAATGCAAAATGATAAAACTATTTTTGGTGATTTTTAGGAGTGTTAAAAGATTTTTCAAAATATTTTTAAACTGTTTTTCTGACCCAGTTTTCTGTTCCAGGCTTCAACCAGTCGACTAGTCTTCTGACCAAGTCGACTTGGGATGAAGTCAGTCGACCGGGTCGGTCGACCGACGTGCACAGATCTGTGCACGTTTGGCAGACACCGGATGGTCGACCGTCAGGGTCGACCGGGTCTGAGAGCAGAGCTCTCTGTTTGTTTGGTTGACCGGGGCGGTCGACCGGTAGCTGACAACGGGCAGAATTTGACCGTTGGACGGTCGACCGGAGCGGTCGACCGGCAGTTCATTTTTGGCATTTTCTGCTGCCAACGGCTATATTTTTCTGGGGTCTATAAATACCCCATTCATAGCCTGTTTTCTCGAAGATTTTTTGTGCGAATTTTTCCTTACTCTCTGGTGTTTTCACAGCAATCAAAAGAAGTTTTTGGATTCAAATTGAACAATCTATTTGGTGTTTTTGCTAGGGTTTGGAAAATCAAAGAAAAGGGTTTTTGGGAAAAAGAGTTTTGATTCATCTTCTATATCTTGGTTTCAGTTTTTCCCAAGGATTTTCTTTGTGATTTTGATTTCCATTCCATTGGTTTTCTCCACACTTGAGCTACATCTACTTTCTTATTCTATAGGATCTTTGTGTGAGAGAAAGAAATTGTTTGTGGTTGTTGTTTAGACCACCAAGTTGTAAAACCCAATCTTTGCTTGGCTTTGTGCCTTGGGTTGTATCCCTCAAGTTGTGAGGTGATCCTTGTGTTTGCTTTGTGCTAATCCCTCAAGTTGTGAGGTGATTGTTTTGTTAGATTGGAGCTTGCCTCAAGGAGGAGGTTGTGGTTGTAAAGAGAGGAGTTGGGTACTCCTTGTGAGGTTCTTTGTGGACTAGCTAGTGGATTAGAAATCCTTCGTGTGTCGAAGGCGGGATGTAGAGCTGGGTGCTCAAACCACGAAACATATCTTGTTGTTTGCGCTTGATCCATTGACTCTCTCTAACTCTCTCTTTACTTTGTGCCTTGCAACTATTCATATTGTGCATCCAAAATTGCTTGGCATAGTTGTGTGTGCATCACTTGTTGATTTCACTTGAGTATATTGCATTAAGTTTTTAAATTCCGCATTGAGATCATTAGATTAGCATAATCACCTATTCACCCCCCCCCCTCTAGGTGATTTTTCATCTTTTACAATGATGTTACCTTGAAATGAGGCGATCAACGTATAGCCCATAAGGGTTAATTCCCATCTCCTCCATATTATATCATCAAGACGTTGTAAGTATGAAGTGATACAGAATGAAACTCAAAATCCATCATTATGAGCTATCAGTGACACTTGCAAAGGCAAGGCTCTTTCGATGCTTTAAGACTCACTTGGATAGCAATTGGTATCAAAAGAAGAAAAGTATAGAAGAAGAAGAAGAACAAAACAAAGTACATACAAAAGGGAAACTACAGATTCGATTTTATAACAATAAGATAAAAGAAGAAAATCTTACACCGGTGTCACTTTCAGCGCAAGTTTCGTTCTCATTCTCCTATGAAACTCTGATCTCCTCTGATTTACATAAATTAAAACTGAAAATTACATGAAAAGAAAAACAAAATCCTACACTACAAAGAATGGAAAAGTGGACTAAATTCTATCTCTACATGGTCCTTTTCTTTGCCTTTGAGATTGCAGGTATTTATAAAAGAAATGCAGAGGTTAGAGGAGTATAAAGATAGGAAAAGCTGGCTATTTCTGTATTTGAATCCTCCTCTTATCTCCAAACTTGATTTGATGTGGATATTCAGTTCTGATTTATAGTTTGTTGACGTATTGATTTCTGAATATCACTTATCAAATGATAGAATTAAAAATAGTGATTAACATAAGAGTTGTAGCCTTGTAAGTCTTCTTTCTATATCATCTTGAATCATCAGATTTGAGATTCGGTAGCGAAAGTTATGATTCAAATAGTAAATTATATCCTGTCAGAATTTGAGTCAAACTTGGTTCATCTCATCCGTTGATCTTCTCTCTATCCATTTATCTCTCTGTATTTGATATTATCCTCGATTGATCTTTAGCTAACCAAAATGGATTTATAGAAATCTAAATTTTACCAGTTTTCATTTGGTGTTAGCTTTCTGATTTGCTCGATCCTCAGCTGAACATTTGCCCCAATCCTTTATTTGTTCTAATTAGATCTGGGATCATCCTCAGCTAACCAAATAGATCCAGTTAAATCTGATTTTAACTAGTATTTATTTAGTTTAATCCTCTTTCTCTTCATTATTATCTTCTGTTAAATAGATATTTAAGACAAGAAAATTAACAGATTTATTACACGATAAATGTAGGAGTGTAATGAAAAGAATACAAAATATATGTACGATCACACCCCCATACCTATCTTTTGATCGTCCTTGAGTAAAACAACTAAATAAAAATTATTAGACCACTTTCGCAGGTCACGCAATTGCACTAAGCCTGTGCAACAAGCCGTTAAACCTCTAGGTTTCTCCTAGAGGATGAGTTTTGTCTCGTGAGGGTTTTCAGTGGATTACACCCACAAAATCCGTAAAGAAAGAGAAACAAAGAGTTAGTTTTTCGGAAAGCATTTTGAAAGAGAAAAATATTTGAAATATTATTGTAAGATTTAAGTAATCTATAAGTTTATAGGAAAATCGAATTTTTCATTCTTAAACTTAGTCTCTATTCAAAAATTTGCTATCAATCAGAGCAAGGAGTCAAATTGTATTTCTCATCTAGTCTATTACTTTATCCTAAGTCATATGCACTTTTGTGACCGTGAAATTTTGACTAAGGGTTCTTTAACTCTAACTCTTATGCCTTATTTATTTATTTATTATTTTTTATTTTGGTGGTAATATTCCTTAGTTCTATTAGGCTTTCTAATCTGCCCATGTAACGAGCCTTTAATCTGTGACTCCCAAACCCAACGGTCATAGGGCACCGGGTGAGAAAACACCCCAAGGACTTAAGAACTTGAGCAAATAAGGCCACAAAACTAAGGATTTTATTATATGAACCGCTTTTAGGCGTGAATACTTATGCTTTATTAGGCACAAATATCGAGCTTAATCAGAAGATTTTTATATATATATTTCTCAAACTTATCTAATCATCTTTCGCATAAATACCTAGGCTTACTTAGGCCAAAGTACCTAGCTAATCAATAATTAGATTTGTTCATCTTTCATAGATATATTTTTATTCTTTTTTTTTAAGGCATAAGAATCTTTGTTTTTGAACCCTAAGTGTGTAAGTGTATAAGGTGTGCATATGTCTTTAAGGTAAAGATCAAGACTAAATTCCTTTCACAAACTTTCTTCCTATCCTTAGAAATCAAACAAATAATCTTATTTTGACCAAGTATAAGAAATCCTTATTATGATTTTCCTATTCCTTAAAATTGACTTAATTTCTTACAAAAAATATGTCAAAATATTGTTTCTATTTTCAAAAAGTTTTTAAAAGTAAAGAAAATGTTAATAATATTTTTTTAAATAAAAAGAAAAACCTAAGTTATGTTAGAATCCTCCCCCACACCTATCTCATGCATTGTCCTCAATGTATGAATTAATGCATAGATGCATGAAAAAGAAGAAAGGGAAGGAAAATACTAAGTTAAGGTGGTGGTTCCGGTGGTGGTCTGATTGGTCCACGGAATGCGGTCCAATCGACTTTTCGTGGAGTTTGGAGGAACCCACCAGAAATCTCTCTTATATAACCCACTAAAATAATGAACATATGAACAGTTTTTATTAAAAATTCAACCCTATCTAATTTTCAAATTTTATAATTAATTTTGGAGTTAATTTTATCAACTGCCTTTTCCCAAAATGGAGTGTGAAAAGATAGAATGATTGACTTGGACTTAAGAAGTACGGGAACTAAAACTGACTCAAGAAAGTGATTTAAGTCAAGTAAAGGTTCAGGAGTCGAGATTGGTTCAGGAAGTGGGTCCAAATTTGAAACTCAAGTCCACATTCATTTTCCCACAATGGAATATGACTTAATATTGGTGATGCAAGTTCAAGAATGACAGGTGTGGGAATCAAAACTGACTCTAAAATATTACTCAAGTCGGATAACAAAACAGGAGTCAATATTGATTCGGGAATTTGAACTGGATCACAAAATTGAGAATCTAGGTCACATTTCTTATTGAGTTCAATTTCATAAAAATGAGAACTTGCCAATTTGTCAATGGGACTTCCAAAAGTATGAAATTGGTCAAGTTCAATATGATGATCATCAAAGATGGGCGATTCAATTTCATTATGAATTGGCACAGGATCCAATTATGACTCAGGAAAAGATTGAAATCAGGTGAAGACACCGGAGTCATAATTGAATCAGAATATATAATTGAATCACTAAGTTGAGGTTCATGATCATATTCATTCTCAAGTTCAATTTCAGGAAAGGGATAACTTGCCAAACTGTCAATGTCACTTTCAAAATTTGGAGTTTGGGCAAGGTCAAATGATTGTGCTAAAATGGAACCTTGTTTTCCAAAACAACATGACTCTTCAGCTCTAACAGAATGGTTAGCTACATCAGAACTGATCGAATGGTGAGAACGTAGAGTTTGAACCATCATATCTATGTCATGATTATGAGCGTTTTGAGCCTGAGTCATGGCTTCAAGCATCTTTTCATAGTTGATTGGTTCATCGTTTTGTTGAAAAGATGAAGTGTTGTCTTGGAATTGGTGGTGAAATTATGAGTCCATCAGATTTTGTGATTGTTGTTTAGACTCACGCATACTCATTTCCAAAATTGATAGTTTTCTATTTTGGACTGGTGGAACTGAGTATGAATCTTGAAAATATTATGGACAAGGTGGATAAGGAGGGCAAGTTGGTTGAAAATTAGACTCGAGGGAGGTGAATCTCCACTGACTCTGTGAAGAGTTGAAATTATTCTAAAAATTATGGTTATAAGTTGGGGGCATGGGTTATATTGATTCGGATAAGACCAATCCGGCACACTAGGTTGGTTAAAGTTATGATATGCTGGGTTGGTAATATCCGAAAAAGAGGTTGGTGTGTAATATGGATTACCATTAAAATTAGAAAATTGTTGTTATAATCCATATCACACAATAAAACACAAACAAAGAAAAAAAACAAACAAATAAGCAAACAAAAAAGAAAAAATTCTAACCTAAGTTAAGGTAGACCTTTGACCTAAACGACTCCTAACTGGTAGACTGTCCATAGGAGATATAATGCAGACTTTGACCACAAGCTAATCAGCCAGGTCAGGGCAAGATTGGTGGGAGGTTATCCGTCAAAGACGTTCCTTAATTAAGTAACCACCAACCTTTGGGCTTTCGGCCCTTAATTCCCTTCCTAGACACTAATTTGGCAGGAGTCAAATTTCAAAACCTTTCCCCCTTAGGATAATCTCCTAATTGAGTCCGAGATGTCCCTATGGCCAACGTCTACTTATTTTTAGTTAGGTTAGGTTAGTGAGTGAGGAGATTGTTTGTGGGCTAAGGGAGGGTAATGACTTCCCCACTTTATCTTATTTATAGGACAAGCCCTTAGATCAATTTAGTGCAGTGTACAAGAAAAGCAATGATTGTAGTTCATTTTTGCATCATTTTCCACTTCCATATCATGCTTTATGTAAATAAAATAAAGTTTTTACTCTTTTTTCTCTCTAAATTGCAGGCCCACCATTAATGGAGAGGAAGGCCCATAATCAAGGAATTATCAAGGAATTAATGGGATTAATTAAAGAACCAAAAGAAAAAGCCCAACTCTGGAAGTCGTCCACGAATATCTCCAGCTTTCTAGAAGATCCAGCGTGGCAAACAGACTGTAACAAACCGACAACAGAAATCGTTGGCGCAACGGCCAAGATTCTGCCGTGAAAATGCAGCTCTGGCCGCGGATCCGCGGCAAGCATCTGGCTGTTGAGCCAGCGTTTGATCCCACGGCCAAGATTTGAGGGCCTCATCCTCTGGAGCTGATTGAAAAACTGAGATTGCAAAGAAAAAGTTAAAGTTTATGAATTCTCAGTCTCAATTCTATCCGCTGCAGCAAGGGCCAAAGCGGGTCGATCCACAGGGAAGGATGCAATGCAAGCTTTTCGGACGATTTCTCTGTATCCTTAGAACAAAACAAAAGAGAGATTAGATTTGGAATATATGATTGGAGATATGTGGTTTTACTGATCTTCTACCACAACCCATAGTGCAAGTCTTGAATATTGAATATCATCTTGAAATACATAAAATCTATCCTAGGTTTATTAGAAAAGATTCAAGCAAGAAAAAATGATATTAGAATCTAACTAGTTTGCACTACTAAAAATCCAACAAGTGTTCATCCTTACTTCTAAGTACAGCATAAGAAAAATCTCACCTTAAGGTTATGCTGTCAAAGTACTTAAGCATGAAGTTGTGAAGAATAGTTTAGAGGTGTAACCTAGATTAGAAAACTAACTATCAATTTAATCTTCAAGCAATCTGTCTTAAACCTAGGGTTTCTAAAAATCATTATCAATCAATTCAATTCCTAAACTGCTCTAGGGTTGTTTAAGAAATTAGCAAACCACACTTTAGAATTAGTTAATCATCTTTTTTTTTATATTTTTAATTTTTTTATTTTGTTTAATATGAAGAATTGTGAGAGAAATAAGAATAAAACAAATAGAAAGATCACAGAGTAAAACAAAATTAAATGACAAGAATTTAAATGGCAAAAAGGTAACCTTTATTTGAAATCGCGTCCAAATAGAATGCTCCTTCTTCTCCAAAGTATGCTAAAAATGAAATGAAGATTACAGAAATTTGAAAAGAGAAAAACAAAAGAAACCCTAATTTCCAGTCTCTGGATGCGCCTCTCTGTTGCTCTGCAGGGGTATTTATAGGAACTGGAAGAAGTAGAGTCCCGGTAAAACTCTCGTGCAAAAGCAGGTATCCCCTCTCATCCATCTGGCTGCGGAAACGCGGCTTTGGCCGCGTTTTCGCGGCCACAGCCTTGTCCCTGGCCACGCGCTTTCGCGCGTGGCCTCCTCTGCTCCGTCCATCTGGGTAAATCCGTTTAGACCTGGCATCTCGACTCTTTATTTTGAAAATTCGGGATAACTTGGGAAGCAAGTTACCCAAAATCCAAATCTCTTCAAAACGAATTTTATCTTTGCACTCTCCTTCTTTTATCTTTATCCTCATCCTGCAAGCATTTAGGGTTGAGTAGAAGTCTATCCCTTCCCTCTTCTTTTAGTATTTGCAACTTTGGCACTTGGTAATTGCAACTTTGCATTGGGCTTGGACATGGGCTTTTGGGCTTCATTTAGGCTTTTATTCTTTATTTGAATAAATACTCAAGGCCTGCACACATTAAATAACAAAACTTTAGTAATAGTGCATAATTAAAAGAATAAATAGGAAACATGATAGTAAATGTAGTGATAAATATGCAATTTTTACTACCTATCACCACCCCCACACTTATCTTTTTGCTCGTCCTCAAGTAAAAATCAAAAAGAGTAAGAAAAGAAAAACTAGTCTAGCTAACTCACTTTCGTAGGAATCACAGTTGCACTTAGCATGTGCAATAAGCCGTTAAACCTCTAGGTTAACCTAAAGGACGAGTGTTGTCTCGTGAGGGTTTTCAGTGGATTACACCCACAAAATCCATAAAAAGGAAATATTTGAAATATGTTTGAAGAGACCAAGTAGTCTATAAGTTTTAGGATTATCATTTTTATTCATTCTTAAACTTAGTCTTTATATAGTAAATTGTTATCTATTTTAGGTAAGGATCAAAATTGAATTTTTGTATAGTCTTTTTCGTTACCAAAAGTCTTATGCATCCTTGTGAATCTTTACTAGGAATTCCTTAACTTGGACTCTCATGCCTCTTTATTATTATTAAGATTATTTTTCTTTTTTTTAAATATGTATAACTCATCTAATTTTCTTTCGTGTAAGTATCAAGGCTTCTTGAGGCCCTCATACCTAACTAATTGACTATTAGATGTGTTAATACATATATAATATTTCTTAGTTTTCTTAGGCTTTCTAATCCACCCATGTAGTGAACTTAAAGTCGGTGACTCCCAAACTGGTTGGTTTTTAGGGCACCGGGTGAGAAAACACCCTACGGACACAAATTCGAGTGAACTAGGCCACAAAACCAAGGACTTTATTTAATAAAATCACCTTTGGGCTTGAATACTTATGCTTCTTGAGGCACATGTATCCAGCTTAATTAGTGAATTTCTTTGTTTTTTTTTTATATATATTTTTTTACGAGGCACACGAGTCTTTGTCTTAGAATCCTAGATATGCATTAGGTATGCACATTTCATTAAGGTAGAAATCAAGACTAATTACTTATTCAATTTCTCCTCCTATACCTAAAAATTCAACAATTATTTATTTTGACCAAGTTTTTAGAAATCCTAATCATGATTTTCCTAATTCTTAAGGCTAACTTAGATTCTGTCAAAAGATAAGTCAATATTGTCCTTTTTATGAAAAAAATTTTAATTTTTTTAATTTTTTTTATGTTAGAACAAATAAAGAGAAAAGAATTAAATTTTTTTTTTATATATATATTTTTTTAATTTTTAATTTTTAATTTTTTTTATTTTACATTTTACCCTTCCCCCACACTTGTCTCATGCATTGTCCCCAATGTATGAATGAAATGCATGGATGCATGAATTGGCAGAGAGATAGAGTTACCGATACATTGGGTCAAAAAGACCCATGACTGCTATTACTTTCGGAACTAATTCCAAAAAGATTTTAAGACGTTGACCATTTACCTTGAATGTACTGCCATTTTTTGGGTCGTAGATCTCTATGGCTCCGTGTGGAAACACAGTCTTAACAATGAAGGGCCCTGTCCATCTTGATTTTAAATTGCCGGAAAAGAGATGAAGTTTAGAGTTATAGAGTAAAACATTTTGTCCTTGGACAAAAGTTTTTCTCGTGATGAACTTATCATGAAAAACCTTAACCCTATCCTTCGCAATTTTCGCATTGTCATATGCTTCGTTCCTCAATTCTTCCAGTTCAGAAATTTGCAATTTTCGAAGCTCACCGGCCTTTTCTAGATCGAAATTCAGTTGCTTAATTGCCCATAAGGCCCAGTGCTCTAACTCAACAGGAAGGTGGCAAGCCTTTTCAAAGACTAGTCTGTAGGGAGACATTCCTAGAATCGTTTTAAAGGCAGTCATATATGCCCATAGGGCATCCACCAATTTGGTAGACCAGTCCTTCCTATTCTGATTCACAGTTTTCTCCAAGATAAGCTTGACTTGCCTATTGGAAACTTCTACGTGTCCACTGGTTTGAGGATGGTATGGCGTAGATAACTTGTGAGTTATGGCATATTTTTGTATAAGAGCTTCAAAAGTTCTATTGCAAAAATGTGTACCATTGTCACTAATTATGGTACGAGGGGTTCCAAAGCGCGAGAAGATGTTTTCTTTTAAGAATTTGACAATAACTTTGTTGTCATTTGTCTTGCAAGGGATGGCTTCAACCCATTTCAATACGTAATCTACGGCCAACAAGATGTATTGGTGCCCAAACAAATTAGGGAAGGGTCCCATAAAATCAATGCCCGAAACATCGAAAAGTTCTACTTCTAGAATTGGATTTAGGGGCATCATATTTCGTTTAGAAATCCTTCCTATCATTTGACATCTTGTGCACGTTTTGCAAAATTCAAATGCGTCTTTAAACAAACTTGGCCAATAAAAGCCACTTTGTAAGATCTTTTCGGCAGTTTTGCGGGGACCAAAGTATCCACCGCAAGCAAATTCATGACAAAAGGCTAGAATGCTTCTAATTTTCTCATCGGGGATACATCTCCTAATAATTTGGTCGCTACAATATTTGAAAAGGTAAGGATCTTCCCATATGTAATACCGGACTTGAGACAAGAATCGGTATCTATCCTGTTTTGACCAATTAGGTGGTGTTTGGTTTGTGACTAAGTAATTTACTATGTCGGCAAACCATGGTTCCTTAGAGACAGCTAGAAGTTGTTCATCGGGAAAATTGTCATTGATGGGCAGTTCGTCAGAAGGTGCGTTTGACACACGAGAGAGATGGTCTGCGACAACATTTTCAACACCTTTTTTATCTCGAATTTCGAGATCAAATTCTTGAAGGAGGATCCAACGAATGAGTCGGGCCTTTGCATCCTTTTTTAGCATTAGGTATCGAAGTGCAGAATGGTCGGTGAAAATCGTGGTCTTGGTCCCAAGTAGGTATGGGCGAAATTTCTCCAAAGCGAACACTACTGCCAAGAATTCTTTCTCGGTTGTAGTATAGTTCATTTGGGCGTCATTGAGTGTCCTACTTGGATAATAGATCACGTGTTGCTTGTTATCCTTGCGCTGTCCTAAGACAGCGCCTATCGCAAAATTGGAGGCATCGCACATGATCTCAAAAGGGTTGGACCAGTCCGGAGGTGAGATGATAGGTGCAGAGATGAGCTCCAATTTCAACTTCTCCCATTCGCTATCACACTTATCGTCAAAGATGAAAGGCACGTCTTTAGCTAGGAGGTTTGTAAGGGGTCTAGCAATTTTGCTAAAATCCTTAATGAACCTACGGTAAAACTCAGCGTGTCCTAAGAAAGAACGAATGTCCTTCACGCATCGTGGAATTGGAAGTTTGGCTATGATCTCCACCTTAGCCTTGTCTACTTTGATCCCTTCCCTAGATATCTCACGACCTAGGACAATCCCATGCTGCACCATGAAGAGGCACTTTTCCCATTGAGGGTCAAGTTCTTTTCGGTGCATCTATTCAGCACTAGCTCCAAGTGATGGAGACGTTGGTCAAATGAATTCCCATAGACGGAGAAGTCGTCCATGAAAATCTCTAAGAAGCGCTCGACCATATCAGAAAAAAGGCTTAACATACAACGTTGGAATTGTTGGCCCAAGAGGTTACACTCTCCAATTGTTTTGTGTTTTGTGTTTTGATGATGACAAACCAAATATGAGCTATTTGGTACTAACAAGTTTGTTAAGATAAGTTTCAGGTTTGTACCATATTTAGAGACCATTCGCTTAGCTATTGCAAGAACTTCTAAGTTCCACAAAGCAAGGAAGGCAAATTGCACATCAAGGAAGGATCATAGAAGAAAAGGCACTAGCAAGGCATTGGATGGCTCAAAGACTTGAAGATAGCACAAGAAGTCTTCATGTAATTTGTTTTTCAGTTTATAGTTTGTTAAAGAATAGTGGATAGGTTTGAAGCTCTATCACACACGTTTTTGCGCACATGCTCATTCCAAAATAATTTCTTATAAATTATACAAAAATATTTTGCATACAAGATTTTGCCTACAGATATATATTTGTGTTTTATACTAATCCCTGTTCAAAAGTATTTTTGTTAAAATCAAAATCCTCTTTGTTTTTCTTTTTAAATTGACTTTTTGACCTGATCCGGTCGACCGGGCCGGTCGACCGAGTCTGTGTCAGTCTGGTCCGGTCGACCGGACCAGTCGACCGAAGTCCTGGCAGATGCACGTATCCGTGTGCACGTCTGTCGGTCGACCGGGGCGGTCGACCGGACTATTATTTTTTGCTCACAGGTTTTATCGGTCGACCGGGTCGGTCGACCGCCAGACTATAACGGTCAAATTTTTATACTGCCGGTCGACCGTCCCGGTCGACCGATCTGACTGTTTGAACAGTAACGGGCAGATTTTTAAGAGCTGTTTATTTTTGTCTTTTGTATTTAAAAGTTCGTTTAAGGATATATTTTGATCTAATTACCTCCTAAACTTCAGTAAATATGTCTTATCCCTAAACCCTAGCCCTCTCCTATAAATAGGGGTGTTTGGGGAGAGATTGGTTACAACAACAATTATTGCTAAAAATTCAAAAGTTTAAGGCTTTCAAAGTTCTTGGTTTTTGTGCTAAATTCTCTCAATTTTCTGAAGGGTTTTCAAAAGTTTTTCTCTGATTTCAATTTCTTTTCCTTACACAAAAGAGCTTCAATTCTACTCATTATTCTCTAAGGACCTTTGTAAGGGAAGAGATTTTTAAAAGAGAGAGTTTGTGGTCTTTTGACTACCAAGATAATTACTTGTTCTTGAGATTGTAGGAGTTGGGTACTCCATTGTAATTGTTCTTTGTGATAGTGGAAGTAGCTAGAATCCTTCTGGGGAAGGCGGGGAGTAGAGCTGGGTGCTCGAACCTCGATAACATATCCTTGTGTTTGCGATTGGTTTACATTCTTGCAATCCTTACTCTATTTTGCTTGCACTTATTACTTGCTCATCATATTAATTGTCATACTTACTTGCTTGCATTCATCTTGTGATTGTTGTAGCTTTAAATTTTTAATTGCCCCTTGATTAGTATTGTCACCTATTCACCCCCCCTCTAGGTGACTTTTCAATTGGTATCAGAGCTTGGACTCTAGGTTTGGCTTAACATCCATAGAGAGATCCTTAAAATATTGCTAATCAACATTTTCATTCATCCATTCATACACTAGTAAACATGGCCGACAACATTAAATCCCCACCTAAATTTGATGGCCTAAATTTTCCCATTTGGAAGGTTAGGATGACTATCTTTTTGCAATCTCTAGGTAGTTTAGTGGCTAAGTCTTTGACCAAACCCTATGTAGCACCCGATAGTGATGAGAGCACTTGGACCGACTTCAACTTTAGAGAATATGAGGCTAACTCCAAAGCCCAAAACTCCCTATTAACCGCCTTGAATGAGGATGACCTTACACGGGTAATTCATTGCCAATCCGCCTATGAGATTTGGCAACACTTGTTGGTCACACATGAAGGGACTTCACAAGTCAAGAGAGCTAAGATAGATCTCTTGAGGTCTCAATATGAATCATTTAAATGCTTGATGATGAATCCATTGATTGTATGATTACTCGTTTCACTAAAATTACAAATGGTCTTTCTTCATTAGGTGACGTCATCTCCAACGATCAAAAGGTGCGCAAAGTGATACGGGCTCTTCCTTCTTCATGGGAGATCAAGGCCACCACCTTAAAGGAGTTGAACGACAAGGATGAGATGGACATCATTAGTCTCATTGGGAACTTAAAGACCCATGAGATGGAGAAGAAGGCAAGAGAAGAAGCCACTACTTCAAAGAAGAAATCCATAGCCTTCAAGACTTCATCCACCAATGATGACGATGATGAAGACGAAGAAGAAGATGAGGAGCTAACTCTACTTGTGCGGAATGTTAAGAGGTTGTACCGAAAGAACAAGTTCAACTTCCGGAAAAGATTCGAAGGTAAAGAGGAGCGGAAGATCATTTGCTATAATTGCCGCAAACCCGGACACATCATGGCGGATTGTCCGGAATTCAAGAAGAAGATGACTTCCTCCTTCAAGCCAAAGAAACCGGAGGAGAAGAAAGCCTACAAAGCAACATGGGATTCGGAAAGCGAGTCCGAAGAGGAGGTGGATCAAGCTAATATGTGTTTCATGGCAAACACACCTAAGGTAACCCCTCAATCCCTTGATGATGATGATGATGATTTGAGTAAGGAAGTTCTAGTTCATACTTTTGTAGAGCTTTCCGAAACTTATGATAACAAGAAAATGGAATGCTTTAAATTACAAAAAGAAGTTGCTTTTCTTAAAAATCAACTTGCTTTGGTTTCAAAAGAAAAAGATGATCTTTCTTCCAATCTTGTTTCAATTCAAAATGAATTTGACGCTTATAAGATTTCTTGTAAGGGTAAAACCCCTATTGTTGATAATAAAGAAATTTCTTCCTTAAGAACCAAAATGGTTGATTTTGAAAAGATTTTGAAAGATTGTGCTTTTAACACCAAGAAGCTTGAAGAAAAGTTTTCCAAAAAGCACACTTCTCATGTTAAAGATTCTCATGCTAAAATTCCACATGCTCACACTTCAAATAATACTTCTCATGCTAAATCTTTTCATGCTCACAATGCCCATGCTCACAAATCACACACTCACTATGCTTTTAGATATGGTAGAGTGTATAGATGTACTTATTGTGGCAAAAATGGACATTTAGCTAAATTTTGTTATGATAAATTGCATAGTTCAAATAATCTTGTTTGGGTTAATGGCTCTAACCCTCATGGACCCAAGAAAATGTGGGTACCAAAATCAAGTCCTAAAATGTTTGATGTAGGTACACACCAAGGCTCCAAGACGTAGGGAGCGGTGGTACCTTGATAGTGGTTGTTCGAGACACATGACATGGGACATCAACAACTTCACAACCCTATCAAGGTACATGGAAGGTGGCACCGTCACCTTCGGGGATGACTCCAAAGGAACTATCATCGGTATAGGTAACATTCAAATTGGTGCATCTCCTATTATTGAGAATGTTGTTTTAGTAGATGGTTTAAAACATAATTTGCTTAGCATTAGCCAACTTTGTGATCGTGGACTTAAAGTTGTTTTTGATGATTCCTCATGCAAGATTTTTGATGTTAAATCCGATGTTTGTATTCTTACCGGTTTTCGTGATAATAATGTTTATATTATTGACATGCTTAATTTAGATTGTTCTACTAAATGCTTAAATGCTTTTGATGAAAATTCTTGGTTTTGGCATAGAAGATTAGGACATGCATCTTTTGACCATATCTCTAGGATTAATTCAAAGGAATTGGTGAAGGGTATACCTTACTTGGATTTTGAGAAAGACCGCATTTGTGGTGCGTGCCAACTTGGGAAACAAACCAAGTCTTCCTTTAAACCAATCAAGGATATCATGTCAACTAGGCCTTTAGAATTAATTCATATGGATCTTTTTGGACCAACTAAAACTAAGAGTTTAAATGGAAGTAGATTTGCATTTGTTTTGGTTGATGATTTCTCCCGTTTTACTTGGGTTTTCTTTTTACAAAATAAAGATCAAACCTTTTCTCATTTTAAAATTTTCGAAAAAGAGTTGAAAAAGAAAAGGGTTTTCCGATTTTGAGAATAAGGAGTGATAGAGGTGGTGAGTTTATTAACCAACTCTTCATGACTTATTGTGATGAAAAGGAATTAAGCATGAAACGTCTTGTCCTAGAACTCCACAACAAAATGGAGTTGTAGAAAGGAAAAATAGAACACTTCAAGAGATGGCTAGGACAATGATAAGTGAATATGACCTCCCTCAATATTTATGGGCCGAGGCCGTAAACACCGCATGCTATATATCGAATCGTATTTATTTATGCAAAAATTCTTCAAAAACTTCTTTTGAAATGTATCATTCTAGAAAACCAAATGTTGCATATTTTAAAGTTTTTGGATGCAAGTGTTTTGTTTTGAATACTAAGGATAATTTGGGTAAATTTGATGCTAAGGCTTATGAGGCTATCTTTGTTGGATATTCCTCTACTAGCAAAGCATATAGAGTTTTCATTAGATCTTCTCAAACCATTGAAGAATCCATGCATGTTAAATTTGAAGAATCTAATGTGGTTGTTGAGAATGTTGTAGAGATTGAACCATTAGGTGAAGACATGGAGAGACTATCCTTGAAGGACTCACCCGCTCAAGAAGAAAAGCTAGACCCTATTGGTGAAGTTCAAGAGGATAAGGAGGAAAGCACTCAACCGCTTCCTAAAGCTTGGAGATACGCTACAAATCATCCTAAGGAGCTCATCTTGGGTGATGCATCTAAAGGAGTCACAACGCGCTCCAAACTCCATGACATATGTGGTAACTTTGCTTTTATTTCTCATTTTGAACCCAAAGGCATTCTCGAAGCCGAGACGGACCCATATTGGTTGCTTGCCATGCAAGAGGAACTCAATCAATTTGAGCGCAACCAAGTTTGGCACCTTGTTCCTAAGCCCCACGATAGACCAATAATTGGTACTAAGTGGATCTTTAGAAACAAGATGGATGAGTCCGGAAATGTCATTAGGAATAAAGCTAGGTTAGTGGCCCAAGGTTACACTCAAGTTGAGGGAATTGACTTTGAGGAGACCTTTACACCCGTAGCACGGCTTGAAGCCATACGGATGACACTAGCTTTTGCATGTTTTAAAAATTTTGAACTTTTTCAAATGGATGTGAAAAGTGCATTTTTGAATGGTTTTATAATGAAGAAGTTTATATTGCTCAACCTCCCGGTTTTGTTGATCATGTTCATCCCGATTTTGTTTTTAAACTTGATAAAGCTTTGTATGGATTGAAACAAGCTCCAAGAGCTTGGTATGAAAGGCTTTCTAGTTTTCTCATTTCAAATGGTTTTATTAAAGGCAAAGTAGACACAACTCTTTTTACTAAGCATGTTGATAATGATATTTTAATTGTGCAAATTTATGTTGATGATATAATTTTTAGATCTACTAATGAGCTTTTATGTAAGGATTTTGAGAAAGTAATGCAACTAGAATTTGAAATGTCTTCCATGGGTGAGCTCAATTTCTTCCTTGGACTCCAAATCAAGCAATTGCAAGACGGAACCTTCATTAACCAAGCCAAGTATGCAAAGGAGCTAGTAAAGAAGTTTGGGCTTGAAGGATCAAAGGCTTGCAACACTCCAATGGCAACTACAACCAAGCTTGATAAGGACGAACAAGGTAAAAATGTTGATATTAAATTATATAGAAGCATGATAGGAAGTCTTTTATAATTAACGGCAAGTAGGCCGGATATCATATTTAGTGTGTGTCTTTGTGCTAGATTTCAATCGTGTCCTAAAGAGTCTCATCTTATTGCGGTAAAACGCATTATTCGTTATATTAAGGGCACTATTGGAATGGGTCTGTGGTATCCGAAAACTATAGATTTTTCAATGACTAGTTATTCGGATGCCGACTATGCGGGTTGTAGAGTAGATAGAAAGAGTACTAGTGGGACATGTCAATTTCTTGGTAATTGTCTTGTTTCATGGTCCTCTAGGAAACAAAATTCCGTAGCTCTCTCAACCGCCGAGGCGGAGTATGTTGCCGCGGGGGCTTGTTGTGCACAAGTCCTTTGGATGAAACATACTCTCCTTGATTTTGATTTGCACTTTGATCATATAAAAATATTTTGTGATAATACTAGTACTATACACATGACCAAAATGCAAATCAACATAGTAAGACCAAGCACATTGAGATTAGATATCACTTTCTTAGAGATCATTTTGAGAAAGGTGATATAGATATTGATTATGTTTCCACGGATTTACAACTAGCCGATATTTTCACTAAACCTCTTGATTTTGCTAGATTTTCGTTTATTTGTGGAGAACTTAATGTTTGTATTATTGAATAAACATGTTTTTCATAACCCTTTTTGATGTATGACAAAAAGGGGGAGAATAAGTTTACATGGACAAAAATAAGTTCATTTGGTCTTGGTTCCATATGAATTTATATGTTTTGTTTTTATGAGTTTTTGTGTTTTAATAAATTCTTGTGTTTTAGTTGTTTTTTGGTATTTTTGGTATCAAGAGAAATTTTTGTGTTTTAATTGGTTTCAATAATTGGTGCATCATTTCAATTATTAGTTTCTAGAGCATATTCTTGTGTTTTAAGTATAGCATAATTTGAGGGGGAGTTTTCTCCTACCCTATATTTTTGTTAATAGCCTATTTGTTTTGTCATCATCAAAAAGGGGGAGATTGTTGGCCCAAGAGGTTACACTCTCCAATTGTTTTGTGTTTTGTGTTTTGATGATGACAAACCAAATATGAGCTATTTGGTACTAACAAGTTTGTTAAGATAAGTTTCAGGTTTGTACCATATTTAGAGACCATTCGCTTAGCTATTGCAAGAACTTCTAAGTTCCACAAAGCAAGGAAGGCAAATTGCACATCAAGGAAGGATCATAGAAGAAAAGGCACTAGCAAGGCATTGGATGGCTCAAAGACTTGAAGATAGCACAAGAAGTCTTCATGTAATTTGTTTTTCAGTTTATAGTTTGTTAAAGAATAGTGGATAGGTTTGAAGCTCTATCACACACGTTTTTGCGCACATGCTCATTCCAAAATAATTTCTTATAAATTATACAAAAATATTTTGCATACAAGATTTTGCCTACAGATATATATTTGTGTTTTATACTAATCCCTGTTCAAAAGTATTTTTGTTAAAATCAAAATCCTCTTTATTTTCTTTTTAAAATTGACTTTTTGACCTGATCCGGTCGACCGGGCCGGTCGACCGAGTCTGTGTCAGTCTGGTCCGGTCGACCGGACCAGTCGACCGAAGTCCTGGCAGATGCACGTATCCGTGTGCACGTCTGTCGGTCGACCGGGGCGGTCGACCGGACTATTATTTTTTGCTCACAGGTTTTATCGGTCGACCGGGTCGGTCGACCGCCAGACTATAACGGTCAAATTTTTATGCTGCTGGTCGACCGTCCCGGTCGACCGATCCGACCGTTTGAACAGTAACGGGCAGATTTTTAAGAGCTGTTTATTTTTGTCTTTTGTATTTAAAAGTTCGTTTAAGGATATATTTTGATCTAATTACCTCCTAAACTTCAGTAAATATGTCTTATCCCTAAACCCTAGCCCTCTCCTATAAATAGGGGTGTTTGGGGAGAGATTGGTTACAACAACAATTATTGCTAAAAATTCAAAAGTTTAAGGCTTTCAAAGTTCTTGGTTTTTGTGCTAAATTCTCTCAATTTTCTGAAGGGTTTTCAAAAGTTTTTCTCTGATTTCAATTTCTTTTCCTTACACAAAAGAGCTTCAATTCTACTCATTATTCTCTAAGGACCTTTGTAAGGGAAGAGATTTTTGAAAGAGAGAGTTTGTGGTCTTTTGACTACCAAGATAATTACTTGTTCTTGAGATTGTAGGAGTTCGGTACTCCATTGTAATTGTTCTTTGTGATAGTGGAAGTAGCTAGAATCCTTCTGGGGAAGGCGGGGAGTAGAGCTGGGTGCTCGAACCTCGATAACATATCCTTGTGTTTGCGATTGGTTTACATTCTTGCAATCCTTACTCTATTTTGCTTGCACTTATTACTTGCTCATCATATTAATTGTCATACTTACTTGCTTGCATTCATCTTGTGATTGTTGTAGCTTTAAATTTTTAATTTGCCCCTTGATTAGCTTTGTCACCTATTCACCCCCTCTCTAGGTGACTTTTCAGGAATGTGGCGGGGGCATTACATAGACCGAAAGGCATTCGATGATAGGCAAATGTCCCAAATGGGCACGTGAACATTGTCTTTTCTCAGTCCTCCGGGGCTATTGGGATTTGGTTATACCCTGAGTAACCGTCCAAGAAACAGTAATACTCATGGCCGGCTAATCGTTCCAGCATTTGATCGATAAATGGGAGGGGAAAATGATCTTTCCTAGTGGCGGCGTTCAATTTGCGATAGTCTATGTATACTCGAACTTTGGTGGGCAATCGTGTTTGCACTAACTCATGCTTGTCGTTCTCTACCACAGTAAAGCTAGACTTCTTAGGGACCACATGCATTGGGCTAACCCATTCGCTATCGGAAATGGGATAAATGATCCCATTATCTAACAGTTTCACTATTTTAGCTTGTACAGTCTCTTGCATGAGTGGGTTTAACCTACGCTGTGGATCCCTCTTCGGTTTAACCCCTTCCTCTAGATGGATTCGATACTGGACTATCGTAGGGCTCAGTCCCTTGATATCTACCATAGTCCAACCAATGGCTTCCCTATGTCTCCTAAGGGTTGCCAGTAGGTCTTCCTCTTGCTTATTAGTCAAATTGGAGGCAACTATGACTGGTAACGTCTCTTGTTCACCTAGGTAGGCGTACTTAAGATGTTTAGGCAAGGTCTTTAACTCCAATAAAGGAGGTGGATCGATGGGTGGAGGTGTTCAGCTTGAATTTTCCATCACTATAGAACTTGGATTTGCTGCCCATTCAATCTCATCAAGGTTGAGATCACTTGTTTCAAACTCTTCCTCTTCCTTTGACTCTAGTATGATCTCCTCATTGTGCTCACTCGTCATGTTTTCAATGAAGTTAACCTCAAAAGGTTGGTCGGTCATGTCGTAGGGATGCTTACCTAAGTTGAAAACATTGACTTCCTTGGTCATATCCCCAAAAGTCAATCTCATGGATCCGTTTCTACAATTTATGTTTGCATTCGCGGTTGCTAGGAACGGGCGTCCTAAGATAACGGGAGTTTGGGACCTAGGATTAGACACAGGTTGTGTCTCTAAAACAATGAAATCGACTGGGTAAATGAATTCTCCCACCCGTATGAGGACATCATTGATTTCTCCCTTAGGAACTTTGATTGAGCGATCAGCCAATTGGATTGTAACTTGGGTTGGTTGAGTTTTCCTAATCCAAGTTGTTGATATACGGAGAAAGGAAGCAAATTAATGCTAGCTCCTATATCGAGGAGTGCTCGATTGATTTCAGCTCGACCTATTGTGCAAGAAATGGTAGGGCAACCAGGGTCCTTGTACTTGACTGGGATCTGGTTGGACAATAGCTCACTAATGTTAGTGGCTAGAAAAACCTTCTTAGGCACATTTGTCTTTCTTTTCTTGGTGCACATGTCCTTAAGGAATTTGGTATAACTAGGGACCTGTTGGATTGCATGAAGAAGTGGTATATTGAACCTAACCTGATTGAATACCTCGAGTAGTTTCTCCATATGTGCATTATTATTACTCCTAAGCCTATTCGGAAATGGGGCTATAGGCTGGTGCACCTGTCCTGCTGATTTCTCAACTTTAGTTTCTTTGGAGTTTTGCAGAGATGGAGTGGAACTAGATGGAATGGACAACTGAGATGGGTCCTGTGGCATGGATACGTGATTATCAACTTGTTTCCCTGATCTTAGTGTATGAATCAAGTTACAGTGGTTTTGGTCTTGAGCCTCATTGGCTTGCCTAGGATTCCTAGGGTTTGGCAATGGTTGACTTGGTAGGGTTCCCCTTTGTCTTTCTTGTTGATTCAGTTGGATCTCTATCCTAGTCAAGACTTGAGCCAGCGTGTCATGGCTTTTAAGTAGAGTGTCCACCTTTCTTTCCATGTTGGAGAGTCTTGTTTCCATTTGTGAATATTGGAAAGAGTGTGGAGGATTTTGACTAGGAAAATTTTGTTGATATGGTGGATTTTGAAAATTGTTGGAGAATTTGGGCCTAGTTTGATCATTGTTGCTTGGGCCCCATGAAAAATTGGGATGATTTCTCCAACCGGGATTGTAGGTGGGTGAATATGGATTGTTGGTGGGCCTTGTGAAGGCCGCACTCATATGTTCGGGCAAGGTTTGATGCACGATAAAGACGGGACATTCCTCGAACACATGGTTCATGTCTTGACAATAAGTACAGCGCGCCGAAGGTGTTGGGCTGACTTCGTTCACAGAGACTGGTTCTTTAATTTCAAGAGCTTCTAGTCTTCGCATCACAGCAGCTAACTTAGCATCGGTAGTTATGTTGGCCTCAATGGAATGATACCTCCTTTAGAAGAAGTAGGGTCATTAGTCCTGAATTTTTCCGGTATTGGTTCCCATTGGATGGTATCATCAGCTAATTCTTCATATAATAACCATCCTTCATTTTTGTTCTTTTTCAAAAATCCTCCTTGGCACATGGATTCTAATAGCGTTTTAGTTTGATATTCTAATCCATCATATAAAACTTGGCAAAGTCGCCATTTCTCTATCCCATGGTGAGGGCATTGGGCAAGGAGGTCCTTAAAACGTTCGAAATATTTCCATAAAGGTTCATTGGCTATTTACTTAAACTGTAAGATGCTCTTCCTAATTAGTGCAGTCTTGTGGACGGGATAAAATTTCTTTAAGAAGGCCTTAATGAAATTATCCACGAAGATATTGAACCGGTCTCTAGACTGTAGAGCCATTTCTTTGCTAAGTCTTTCAAAGCGAATGGGACAAACCATAGTTTGATGGCATCTTCTCCTAGGCTGGGTATCTTCATCATGAGACATACTTCTTCAAATTCCCTTATGAAAAAGTATGCATCCTCAGATTCAAGTCCATGAAATTTGGAAAGAGTGTTGATGTATTGTGGCTTGAGCTCAAATTGGTCAACACCTTCATCGGATAACTGAATACAAAAAGGAAGAGAGGTCCTAATAGGATAGAACATATCTTGTAGTGACGGTGGTTGTGCCATGTGTGAGTCGGGCTTTTGCTCAGGTGGTGAACTGGTTCTAGTTAGTCTAGATGTAAGTGGTTCTCTCGACCAAGCGGACATGCATAATTAGCAAACAAGTTCACCCAATCAATTAATAAAAAAAAAAGAAAAACAGTCAAAATTCCTATTCTAGGGTAAGCCTTGACCTAGACGACTCCTAACTTTAGAATGTCCTTAGGAGGTATATTGCCGACCTTAACCACAAGTTAATCGGCCAGGTAGGTGGCAAGACCAGTGGGAGGTTTTCCGTCAAAGACGTTCCTTAATTAAATAACCACCGATCTTCGCGCTTTCGGCCCTTAATCCCCTTCCTAGACACCGATTTGGCAAGAGTTAATTTCGAACAACTTCCTCCTTCAGCCAATCTCCTAGTGAGTCCGAGTTAACCTAAGGCCAACGTCTAGTCAATTTTTACTTAAGGTTAGGGTTGTGAGTGTGACGGAGATGATTTGTGGGCCAAGGAAGGGTGATGAAATCCCCACCTTATCTTGTTAATGGGTTTTGCCCTTAAAAATTTTTGTGTGCGTGTAAAGCAGTAGATAAGTAATCACTCAAAAAGTAGTAAATCAGCCAAGAGTGTTTCCTCATCTATATGCAATGCAAACGTACCTTGTCGCCAGCACTCTTCAATAAAATTTAAAAAAATTGAATAGACACGTGCCTACGATGCAAGAGTCTAATTTTTTTTATTTTTTCAACAAGTAAGTTACTGTTAATTAATAGCAGTATGCAGGGTGATCACAGAGAATATTTAACAGAGCAGTAAATCAAACTTGCAAATTGCAGCAACCTGCAGAAAATAGAGTAAGTAGTGAACTACTCAGGCCGCGGAAACGCGGCTATTGCCGCGTTTGCGCGGCTCTGTAGTAGGCTCTGTTGCTCTTCCTTCGAGGGCAGAGGCACAGAGTTGCTATATATCCTTTGCTGCTATTAGTTTTCCTGTTCTCTGAACCTGCAAACAGAAAGAATAAAAGAATTAGTTTTGAGAAAATCGTGCCGTTCCTTCCCCGGTAGCGGCGCCAAAATTTTGATTGAAAAACTGAGATTGCAAAGAAAGAGTTAAAGTTTGTGAATTCTCAGTCTCAATTCTATCCGCTGCAGTAAGGGCCAAAGCGGGTCGATCCACAGGGAAGGATGCAATGCAAGCTTTTCGGACGATTTCTCTGTATCCTTAGAACAAAACAAAAGAGAGATTAGATTTGGAATATATGATTGGAGATATGTGGTTTTACTAATCTTCTACCACAACCCATAGTACAAGTCTTGAATATTGAATATCATCTTAAAATACATAAAATCTATCCTAGGTTTATTAGAAAAGATTCAAGCAAGAAAAAATGATATTAGAATCTAACTAGTTTGCACTACTAAAAATCCAACAAGTGTTCATCCTAACTTTTAAGTACAGCATAAAATAAGTCTCACCTTAAGGTTATGCTGTCAAAGTACTTAAGCATGAAGTTGTGAAGAATAGTTTAGAGGTGTAACCTAGACTAGAAAAACTAACTATCAATTTAATCTTCAAGCAATCTGTCTTAAACCTAGGGTTTCTAAAAATCATTATCAATCCATTCAATTCCTAAACTGCTCTAGGGTTGTTTAAGAATCAGCAAACCACACTTTAGAATTAGTTAATCATCTTTTTTTTTATATTTTTAATTTTTTATTTTGTTTAATATGAAGAATTGTGAGAGAAAGAAGAACAAAACAAATAGAAAGATCACAGAGTAAAACAAAATTAAATGACAAGAATTTAAATGGCAAAAAAGGTAACCTTTATTTGAAATCGGGTCCAAATACAATGCTCCTTCTTCTCCAAAGTATGCTAAAAACGAAATAAATATTATAGAAATTTGAAAAGAGAAAAACTAAAGAAACCCTAATTTTCAGTCTCTGGATGCGCCTCTTTGTTGCTCTGCAGGGGTATTTATAGGAGCTGGAAGAAGTAGAGTCCCGGTAAAACTCTCGTGCAAAAGTAGGTATCCCCTCTCATCCATCTGGCCGCGGAAACGCGGCTTTGGCCGCGTTTCCGCGGCCACAGCCTTGTCCTGACCACGTGCTTTCGCGCGTGGCCTCCTCTGGTCCGTCCATCTGGGTACATCCATTTAGATCTGGCATCTCGACTCTTTATTTTGAAAATTCGGGATAACTTGGGAAGCAAGTTACCCTAAATCCAAATCTCTTCAAAAACAAATTTTATCTTTACACTCTCCTTCTTTTATCTTTATCCTCATTCTGCAAGCATTTAAGGTTGAGTAGAAGTCTATCCCTTCCCTCTTCTTTTAGTATTTGCAACTTTGGCACTTGGTAATTGCAACTTTTGCATTGGGCTTGGACATGGGCTTTTGGGCTTCATTTAGGCTTTTATTCTTTATTTAAATAAATACTCAAGGCCTGCACACATTAAATAACAAAACTTTAGTAATAGTGCATAATTAAAAGAAAAATAGGAAACATGATAGTAAATGTAGTGATAAATATGCAATTTTACTACCTATCAGGAGCCTATAAATAGACCCCTAGGGCCTTTTCAAAAAAGGGAGGAGAGAATAGGAGAGAAGAGCTTGTATTTTTGAGAGAATTGTAGGGATTTTCTCTAGCTTCCTTTAGTGCTCTTGTAATCTTCTTTCTCCTTCTAGAATTCTGCAAAGAGAGAGAGAGAGAATGAGTGTGAGATCTTGTAATTGAAGTGGTGACAAATTGAATGCAAAGATTAATCCGTCTATCTTCTCATCTTTACTAATTCTAGTACTTTACTTTCTTGTGCTTTACTTTCTTCAAGCTTTAATTTCCATTGCATTTTCTTCTACCATGAATTTGTGTTCTTTTCATTTCAATGTCTAGCTAACTCTCTAACATGACTAGCTAACCACTAACTTTACTAACTTCTAACTCTTGGGTGATTGCTAATTCATGTGATTCATTGGATGCTTTATTGTGATCTTATAATTTCAAGTCTCTATTATCCCCAATGAAGATGAGTTACTCTAATTCTTGGCAAATGCTTGTTTTCATTCTATATGATTCATGTGAGCCTCATTTAGAGCCTTGTCTTTAGAACAAGTGCCTTGATGGAGCATGGAGATGGAGCACCTAACTATGCTATTTGTTGTACAATTTTCTTACTTCAATGCTAACTCGAGTATGGCTTTGAATGACTAATGAATCTTGTATCTTCTTCCTTAGAATTTCCTTGAGTGACACTCCTTGATTCCACCATTTAAAATCTATCTCGGGAGCCGATGAATCAATGAGGCTACAAGTCAAGCCGAGAAGATCACTCATCCTCCAAGTGGAAAAGTATTTGACCAAACAAGCAAGACAAACTTTTGCCGATGAATCAACATGAGGCATGCATCACCTTATGAGATTAGTAAGTTAGTAAATTAGAAGGGTTAGCTAGTCATGGTCTTTTCTATCTAATGTCTTTTCAAAGTTTTCCTTCTCAAGTTTTCTTTCCAAGCTAGTAAAGTTTTCCAAGTTCTTTTCACTTTCCTTTCCATCCTTTTCCTTTTTATGCAACAAAATCCTTAACGAATTTTTCCT
Source organism: Agave tequilana (assembly GCA_038442645.1). Classification (NCBI taxonomy): domain Eukaryota; kingdom Viridiplantae; phylum Streptophyta; class Magnoliopsida; order Asparagales; family Asparagaceae; genus Agave; species Agave tequilana. The sequence continues at coordinate 62,526 of JAVJIF010003715.1, forward strand.
CTCTTTTCTATGTCATTTTGTTTTTGTTGAACATAGAAGAACTCTCGTTTTCTTCTTCAAATTTTGAAACCGTAAAGCTTCCATCGCGAGCTCTCCCTGAGGATCGACCCATAATAGCTTATACTACTACGGTGATTCGGAAGGAGTAAATAAAAATTGTGAATACATTTTGGAGTTTTTGAGCATCACATAAGAACATTGAAGGTTGATTCTAAACCATCTCTCTCTGAATATTAGTACACTCCTACCTTTCGAACAGAATTTTTGGTGCCGCTGCCTGGGAAAGCAACAGTCTTCATTTGAGTAAAGAACTAAACGAATTTTCTTCTCTGTTGCAGGTTACAGATTGAAGAAACAGGAAACAAAGCACTGTAGTAACATATAAGTGGTCTTGGGCCTCTGCTCAAGAAAGCAGAGACCAAGTACCCTCTGATTTGCCGCGTTTTCTCGGCCAAAGCCGCGGAACCACGGCAAAGAGGAGTTGACTACTAACTGGTTTTGTGCAAGGTTGTTTGTTTGCAAAAATACAGCTGTTGCAAATCTTATTTCTTGTATGCTCTCACCAAGATCCTACTAATAAATCAACAGTAAAATATTTGTTGAAAAGTTTAAAAATTGATGAGACGTTTGCATTTTTAGGCACGTGTCTTTTCAATTCACTTACTTTACTGTTGAAGAGTGCTGGAGCAAGGTACGTTTGCATTGCATTTAGAATAGGACTCTCTTCTTGGTTGATTTACATCGCTTTGAGTGAATCTTATTTGCATATATTGTACACTTGCACAAAATTGATCTTAAGGGCATCACCCAATAAATAAGATAAGGTGGGGATTTCATCACCCTTTCCTTGGCCCAAAAATCATCATCCAGGCACTCACAATCCCAAGCTTTTTAATAAATCAGATAGACGTTGGCCCTAGGGACATCCGGACTCAGTAGGAGATCAGCTGAAGTTGGAAAATTTTTTTGATTCATACTCCAGTCAAATCAGTGTCTAAGGTTGGGGATTAAGAGGTTAAGCCTCAAAGATACCGTGGTTTGGCGTATTAAGGCCCGTTGCTTACGCACGGATACCTCCCACCGTATTTTGCCCCTACCTGGCTGATTAGCTGTGGTCTGAACTCGAGCAATAACCTTCTTTGGTTCATCGAATAGTTAGGAGTCGTCTAGGTCCAGGTATCCTAGATAGCTTGTGAATGATTTTTCTTTTCTTGTTTGTTATTTTCATTTTCTTTCGTTTGTATGATCGGTGAACGTTGTCTGTGATTGTGTATGCAAAAGTGGTACCGGGATCCAAATTCTGCAAGACTTGTTAGGATTTCTACACTTACACAAACACCACCACCTGACACAATCCCAATTATGGCAAACAACACTTCGCTTCAAGACAAGTTCTACCCCATTCGCACTTCACTTCCATCATGCGTTCTTCTCCCAGTGACGAATGGAAATAACTTTGAGTTGAAGCCACAATTCATAAATACACTCCCGCGATTTCATGGCGCTAGAGTCTGAGGATGCATATTTCTTAATTCGTGAGTTTGAAGAAGTATGTGTGATGATGAGAATTTCCCAATTAACTGAGGACGCTGTTAGACTAAGGTTCATTCCCTTCGCGCTGAAAGATATAGCTAAGAAATGGCTTTACAATCTTCCCGCTAGTTCGATTTCTTTATGGGATGATTTTGTAAAAGTCTTTCTTAAGAAGTTTTATCCCATTCACAAAATAGCCCTCATGAGAAAGAACATTATGCAATTCAAGTAAGAATCCAATGAACCATTCTGGAAATATTTCAAACGATTCAAAGACTTACTAGCCCTGTGTCCTCATCACTGCATAGAGAAGTGGCGGCAGTGCCAAATTCTCTATGACGAACTTGATTACCAAACAAAGACACTCCTTGAAACCATGTGTCAAGGGAAATTTTTAAAGAAAGATGAAAATCAGGGGTGGGATCTCTTTGAAGCCTTAGCTGAAAAAACAATTCAGTGGGAGTCATGCCCAGAAAAAACCACTCCCACCACTTCCAGAACCGGTATGCATTCGATAGAATCCTCCATAGCTGTCGAGGCTAAAATAACACAATTAATGAAGAGGATAGAATTGCTTGAATCAAGGGAACCTACGGCTGTGAACCAGGTCAACCCATCACCTGTGGTCAACCCGGGTTGTACCTATTGCCATGATATCAACCATCTGTTCGAGGAGTGTCCTGTTTACCAGTCTCAAATGTATCAGGAAAACACGAATGCCGCATACACCAGACCCAACTATAATCTATACTCCAAAACGTACAATCCGAGATGGCGAAACTATCCAAATTTTTCTTGGAGTCAGTCTGGTCCTGAGCAACCTAAGCAACCATTTTCACATTAATATCCTGCTCAGTTACATCAACCCAGTTTCCATCAGAATCCACCAAATTTTCACTCATACCAGAATCCACCACATTTCCAATCATATCAGAATCCACCACATTTCCAAACAAACTTCCAGCCTACATACCAGCAATATCCGCCACAAAATCATCCAGACAAAAGAATGACAGATTTGGAAAAAAAATGATAGAAACCCTATCCAAAACCCTTCAATGATGACCAATCACCATCAGGATATGAACAAATTACAGTCCAGATAGGGCAATTGGCTATTTCTTTAAATGAGAGACAAAAAGGAATGCTACCGAGTTAGCCATTGCCCAATCCAGAAAATCACTTCCCTCTGCATGAAGTTGAAGACATGGACCCTAATCAATGCAATATTGTTCATATTCTGAGATCCGAGAAGCGGGTAGATAATAAGGTTTCAAATCAACCCACCAAATCAGTATCAAAATCAACACCTCCTGTTCCAGTGCAATCAACTCAAGACAATCCATCATCCAGTTCAAATCCAAAGAAAAAGAAAAGACTGATGAGCAACCATACAAGCCTATTGTACCATTTTCAAATAGGCTAGCAAACCAAAAGCTGAATGCTCACATGGAGAAGATCAGAGAAATGTTCAATCAAGTCCAAATCAATGTACCTCTTCTTGATGCCATACAACAAGTTCCATCATATGCCAAATTTTTAAGAAATGTGCACAAACAAGAGGAAAGCAAATGTCCCTAAGAAAGTCTTCCTAGCTTCAAACATTAGCGAGTTGCTCACTGGGCCGATTCCTATAAAGTATAAGGACCCAGGGAGCCCAACTATCTCTTGTATCATAGGACAGACTACTATCAATAGGGCATTACTTGATTTGGGAGCCAGTATCAATCTTCTCCCCTTTTCTGTGTATCAACAACTAGGGTTAGGCGACCTCCGTCCAACCAAAGTTACGATATAACTGGCTGATCGCTCTATAAAGATTCCCAAGGGGGAGATTACATATGTTTTAATACGGGTCGGGGAATTCATTTACCCCGTAGGCTTCATTGTTCTTGAGACACAACCCGTACATAACCACAGAGCACAGACACCGTCATTCTCGGACGCCCTTTCCTAGCCACCGCAAATGCGATCATCAACTGTAGGAATGGCTCGATGCGTTTGACCTTCGGGGATATGACAAAAGGGGTGAATGTTTTCCACCTGGGAAAACAACCTCGGGATTTGGATAATGATTCTTTTGAAGTGAACTTAATAGAAGGTTTAACAAGTGAACATGATGTGGAGGTTGAGTAAGAGTCCGAAGAAGAATTTGAGTTGGAGTCTGATGACTTCAACCTTGATCAGATTGATCAGATTGTTGAGTCCACTGTGGAATGGGCCACTAATACCACCCCTATTCTTCCCTTACACCAAGAACAACCATTGATTGATCCTGTCCCTTCTTCTGAGCTTAAGGTTCTTCCCAACCATCTCAAGTACCAGTACTTGGATGAGAAAGAAGCCTTTCCTGTGATCATTGCATCCCATCTCACGGAGCAATAAGAAGAGGATCTTCTTACTGTGTTAAGAGAAAATCGAGATGCCATTGGTTGGACCATGGCTGACATCAAGGGGATTAGTCCTTCCATAATTCAACACCGGATTCATTTGACGGAGGATGCTAAGCCAAAACGAGACCCACAGCGTAGACTGAACCCAATCATGCAGGAGGCTGTTAGAGCTGAGATCTTGAAGTTGTTAGACAATGGGATTATCTGTCCCATATCTGATAGCCAATGGGTAAGTCCAGTCCACGCTGTGCCAAAGAAAGCAGGATTTACTGTGGTAGAAAATGAGAAGAAAGAATTGGTACAAACACGTCTTCCAACGAAGATTCGAGTTTGTATCGATTACCGAAAGTTGAACACTGCCACACGTAAAGACCACTTTCCTCTTCCATTTATTGACCAAATGCTCGAGAGATTAGCGGGACATGAATACTACTGTTTCCTGGATGGATATTCAGGATATAATCAAATCCCGATCGCTCCCGAGGATCAAGACAAAACCACCTTCACCTGTCCTTTTGGAACATTTGCATACCGAAGAATGCCCTTCGGCCTATGCAATGCTCCCGCAACATTTCAACGTTACATGCTGAGCCTTTTTTCAGACATGGTGGAGAAATTCTTGGAGATTTTCATGGATGATTTTTCAATTTATGGCGATTCCTTTAAACAATGCTTGTACCATCTTAAGTTGGTTCTACAACGCTGCATGGAGAAAAACTTGACACTTAACTGGGAAAAGTGTCACTTTATGGTCAAGCAAGGAATCGTTCTTGGGCACGAAGTTTCACATAAAGGAATTGAGGTTGACAAGTCTAAAGTGAAAGTAATAACAAAGCTCCCTGAGCCAACATGCTTAAAAGACATTAGATCATTTTTAGGGCATGCCGGTTTCTATAGACGATTCATTCAAGGGTTTAGTAAAATTGCTAGACCTTTGACAAATCTCTTAGGAAAGGATGTACCCTTTAAATTCGATAAAGAATATCAACAAGCCTGGGAGGAGCTTGAGTATAGACTTGTCTTAGCACCTATCATTTCTGCGCCTGATTGGACCAAGCCTTTCGAGATTATGTGTGATGCCTCGAATTTTGCTATCGGCGCTGTTCTAGGGCAGCGTATTGATACTAGGCAACACGTAATCTACTATGCTAGCAGAACGCTGACTGAAGCCCAACTCAATTATATAATTACTGAAAAGGAATTTTTAGCTGTTGTATTTGCATTGGAAAAATTTCGCCAATACCTGCTAGGGTCAAGAACGACTATTTTCACCGATCACTCCGCCCTAAAAAATACTTAATGCAAAAGAAGGATGCTAAGGCAAGACTTATTCGATGGATACTTCTTTTGCAAGAGTTTGATCTGGAAATCAAGGATAAAAAGGGCGTTGAGAATGTGGTAGCTGATCATTTATCAAGAATCCCCAATGGACCAAAGAAAAAAATACCCATAAATGATGATTTCCTTGACGAACACATTTTTATAATGTATGGAGAGCCCTGGTATGCTGACATAGCGAATTACCTTGCAACCGGGCGAACACCTTCTAATTGGTCAGGCCAGGACAAACACCGTTTCATGAGTCAAATGCGGTTCTTCTTTTGGGATGAACTGTATCTATTCAAGTATTATCCTGACCAGATAATACGAAGGTGTCTTCCTGAGGATGAACATCAGAGTGTTGACATTCTGTCACAAGCTAGCTTGCGGTGGACATTTTGGTCCACGGAAAACTGCTAAGAAAGTACTTCAGAGTGGATTTTACTGGCCCACTCTCTTTAAGGATGCATATACTTTCTGCAAGCTATGTGACAGGTGTCAAATGACGGGTCGAATTACAAGAAAAGACATGATGCCCCTTACACCCATCTTGGAGGTCGAAATTTTTGATAAGTGGGGCATCGACTTTATGGGACCCTTTCCTCTGTCCTATGGCAACCAATACATTTTGGTAGCTGTAGATTCCAAATGGGCTGAAGCAGTTCCAACAAGGACAAATGACAACCAAGTTGTCATCAAGTTTTTACGAGAAAATATCATCTCTCGCTTCGGAGCCCCCCGTGCGATAATAAGTGACAATTGGAGTCATTTCTACAATCGGGCTTTGAAGCCCTAATGCGCAAATACTCTATTTCTCACAAATTATCCACGGCATACCATCCTCAGACTAACGGGCAAGTAGAAGTCACCAATAGACAAATAAAACTCATATTGAAAAAAACTATTGGACAGAACCGTAAAGATTAGTCCATCAACTCACTGATGCCTTATGGGCATACAGGACCGCTTACAAGACTGTCCTCGGTATGTCTTCATATCGAGTTGTATTTGAAAAACCTTGCCACTTGCCTGTGGAGTTGGAACACCGGCTATGTGGACTATAAAGCAGCTGAACTTGGATTTGGATAAAGCCGGTGCCTTGAGGAAATTACAAATATCTGAGTTAGACGAGTTAAGAAATGAGGCATATGACAATGCTCGGATAGCAAAACACAGAACCAAGATCTTTCATGATAAATCTATTCACCGAAAAATTTTGTCTCAGGACAAAAGGTTCTATTGTACAACTCAAGACTCCACCTCTTCCCTGGTAAATTGAAATCCAGGTGGTCAGGGCCATACGTTGTGCAAAAAGTCTTTTCACACGGTGCTATTGAGATTCTTAATCCAAAAAATGGCAATAAATTCACTGTGAGCGGTCAACGCTTGAAGCCATTTTTTACCACTAAATTTGTGTCACAAGAAATTCATGAACTGGGTCTTTGTGACCCAGTCTATATGTGACCATCTCATTTGTACATTATCCCTGATTTCCCTGCATATCACTTCGGGACCCCTTTCTTGTAAATAATAAAAATAATAAATAATAATAATAATAATAATTAATAACTTCAAAATAATTGGACTTTGGTGCTAATTGGCACCAAGAGTTCCACCTCTTCATAAATCCCTTTTTCAAATCAACCTAGGGTTGTAAATATCCAACTCCAACCTAGGGTAATATTAGGACTTCCCCTCTGTCAGCCCCCTTATAAATTTCATCTACCCTGACTCTCTCCCCTAAAACCCCAAACGCATCTTAGATCTGAAATAACCTCTTCAAACGCCACTCCTCAAAATTTTTCCCTCCACAGTCTCAGCATTTCTGTCGCGTTTACGCAACCAGAGCCGCGATTCCGCAACTGTATTTGCTCTATTGGTGCGCCGCCATGGTCTGTTGCAGGCATTTTTCCCTGCTCGTAGCCGATCTGGTGGCCGATCATCCGAATTCTTGATCCAGTGCCCTCTGCAAATCTGATTTGTTTCCCCACGTATTCCTGGGGTGGTTTGCTTTCTAATCTTCCGATCTATTCTGTTGATCTATATTTTTAGCATGGCACCATCTTTGTTTGCTGAAAAAGATTACTCTAGAATTCTTCGTGACACCAATGGGTATGGGCACATTTTCATCGATAGGATCCGTGCTTGGGATTGGTATTCGCTTGTATATGATAACTCCGAACATGATGCATTTTATTGCCCTGAAGTAGTGACATTGTTTTACAATTCCATTGATATCGGTCAATTTCGACACATACCAATTCACGGTTCACATGCCCCTAGGTGACATTTTCATCACGCTTCCTCTCGTTGAGGAACTCACTCACGTCCCTTGTTACTCACAACACAGCGACCCCCTTCCACTCATTGACTACATGTCCATTATGGGGACCCGCTGTACCAAACAAGACCGAGGGCTCAAGGCCAGTACTACCTTCCGTAATGTGCATTGCGTTGGACGATGGATCCAACGCAATATTCTGGGTCTGAACTATACCACATCTTTTAACCGCCCTGTGCTGTAAATTATTCACGACCTTATGACTAGGCAGCACACGGTCTGCCTCAATAAGACCATCTTCCATTCCATCATTACCAACTCCTCACGCACCCGTGGTGCTAAACATTCACACGCAATTCTTATTACATGTCTATGTAGGACTTTCCTACCGGACGCTGTATTTGATGCATATGATCGAGTGTTTGTCGCACACGAGAGGGCCACTAGTGCCTATAACAGTTGCTTACATGCGGTCTGGACCCCTAGTGTCGAGCCCGAGGATGTGCCAGTGGAGTCCTCTTCTGAGGAAAGTCTAGAGGAAGAAGATGAGCCCGCATTTTGGCACCAGGACCCCTCTACAGACTCACGTGCATTCATGTCCATCATTTCGCGGGGCATGAAGAAAATTTTACAGGGACAAGTTCAGCTGAGAAAACGAGTGGAGGAGCAATCATCTAGATTAGACCGTATTGAGGACGGTCTTCGGCGATCACAGTCGGCTGGACCTAGCACCACTGCTGGTCCCAAACGACGATGAGGGTGAAACTGTTCATTTACCTATTTCATGCATATTTTATCTTTCATACATTGAGGACAATGCATGAGATAGGTATGGGGGGGTAGATACTAACTTAGGATTTTCATTTTCTTTTTAGGATTTTTATTTTTCTTTTTAGATTTTGTCTTTTTAAATTTTTCATTTTCTTTAGATTTTACATTTTCTTTTTAGAAAAACCATAAAAAATAATAATAAAAAGGAGAGAATTTTTGATCCATTTTTAAAGAATCAAACTTGATTTTAGGGATTAAGGAAACTCTTAACTAAGATTTCTTAATATAAGTCGAAAAGAGGAGTTTTGTTAGATTTTTAGGTTAAGTAAAAAAAGGATAAGAAAGATAGCTAGATTTTAATTCTTTCTTTAGGATATATACATTAAACATATTGAGGGATTAATCAAAGACTTAGTGATTCTATTTACATATATATAATAAATAAAAAAGGGTATAAATAAATAAATAAAATAATTACTTAGCCACTAATTAAGCTAGATAGCTGTGTCTTAAGAAGCATGGCCAGTCACGCCTAAAGGTGGTTAAGTCCTTAGTATTCGTGGCCTAATTTACTCGAGTCCTTGAACCTTAGGGATGTATCTTCATCTGGTGCCCTAAGACCGACTAGTTTGGAGTCATCGGTAAGAGGCTCGTTACATGGGTAAATTAGAAAGCCTAAGGAAGCTAAGGAGGTGTAAATAAATAAATAAATAGATTAATAAATAAAATATATATATATATTGTATATATTAGTAAATAAATGAACTTTCGTCTAAGAAAAATCCTTCATATTTATAGATGTATATATACTAGGTTTGATGCAAATCCGGTCTTCGCTCTTTTCCTTAGAAACTTCACCTAAGTTGAAGACAAAACTCTAAATAGACACTTATAAAAAGAAAAACGAGTTTAGGGTAACCCAAAACCTATAGATCAAGTAAAGTTCCTGAAAATATGGATCAAAAATTTTTCACTAACATTTTTTTTCTTTTCTTGGATTTTGTGGGTGCAATCCGCTGAAAACTCTCAGGAGACAACACTCCTCTTTTAGGGTAACCTAGAGGTTTAACGGCTTGTTGCACGCGCTCAGTGCAATCGTGTCATCTACGAAAGTGGTTCAATAATTTAGCTAGAATTTTTTCACTTTTTCTTTTTGCTTGGGGACGAGCAAAAGCTAGGTATGGGGGTGTGATTGTAGTTCATTTTTGCATCATTTGCCACTTCCATATCATGCTTTATGTAAATAAAAATAAAGTTTTTAGTCCTTTTTCTCTCTAAATTGCAGGCCCACCATTAATGGAGAGGAAGGCCCATAATCAAGGATTATCAAGGAATTAATGGGATTAATTAAAGAGCCAAAAGAAAAAGCCCAAAGAAAAGCCCAGCTCTGGAAGTCGTCCACGAATATCCCCAGCTTTCTAGAAGATCCAGCATAGCAAACAAACTGTAACAAACCGGCATCAGAAATCTTTGGCGCAACGGCTAAGATTCTGCCGCGGAAACGCGGCTCTAGCCGCGGATCCGCGGCAAGCATCTGGCCGTTGAGCCAGCGTTTGATCCCACGGCCAAGATTTGAGGGCCTCATCCTCTGGAGCCTATAAATAGACCCCTAGGGCCTCTACAAAAAAGGGAGGAGAGAATAAGAGAGAAGAGCTTGTATTTTTGAGAGAATTGTAGGGATTTTCTTTAGCTTCCTTTAGTGCTCTTGTAATCTTCTTTCTCCTTCTAGAATTCTGCAAAGAGAGAGAGAGAGTGAGTGTGAGATCTTGTAATTAAAGTGGTGACAACTTGAATGCAAAGATTGATCCATCTATCTTCTCATCTTTACTAATTCTAGTGCTTTACTTTCTTGTGCTTTACTTTCTTCAAGCTTTAATTTCCATTGCATTTTCTTCTACCATGAATTGTTGTGTTCTTTTCATTTCAATGTCTAACTAACTCTCTAACATGACTAGCTAACCACTAACTTTATTAACTTCTAACTCTTGGGTGATTGCTAATTCATGTGATTCATTGAAAGCTTTATTGTGATCCTGTAATTTCAAGTCTCTATTATCCCCAATGAAGATGAGTTACTCTAATTCTTGGCAAATGCTTATTTTCATTCCATATGATTCATGTGAGCCTCATTTAGAGCCTTGTCTTTAGAACAAGTGCCTTAATGGAACATGGAGATGGAGTACCTAACTATGCTATTTGTTGTACAATTTTCTTACTTCAATGCTAACTCGAGTATGGCTTTGAATGACTAATGAATCTTGTATCTTCTTCCTTAGCATTTCCTTGAGTGACACTCCTTAATTCCACATTGAAAATCTATCTCGGGAGCTGATGAACCAATGAGGCTACAAGTCAAGCCGAGAAGATCACTCATCCTCCAAGTGGGAAAGTATTTGACCAAACAAGGAAGACAAACCTTTGCCGATGAATCAACATGAGGCATGCATCACCTTATGAGATTAGTAAGTTAGTAAATTAGAAGGGTTAGCTAGTCATGGTCTTTTCTATCTAAAGTCTTTTAAAGTTTTCCTTCTCAAGTTTTCTTTCCAAGCTAGTAAAGTTTTCCAAGTTCATTTCACTTTCCTTTCCATCCTTTTCCTTTTTATGCAACAAAATTCACAACGAATTTTCCTCTCTTTTCCATGTCATTTTGCTTTTGTGAACATAGAAGAACTCTCATTTTCTTTCTTCAAATTTTAAAACTGTAAAGCTTCCATCGCGAGCTCTCCCTGAGAATCAACCCGTAATAGCTTATACTACTACGGTGATTCGGAAGCAGTAAATAAAAATTGTGAATAAATTTTGGAGTTTTTGAGCATCACATAAGAACATTGAAGGTTGATTCTAAACCATCTCTCTCTGAATATTAGTGCACTCCTACCTTTCGAACAAGCAACACTTAAGCAATATAAATAATCCAAAAGTGTTCTTATACTAGATACTATGCACACGTACCTTTGCTCCAGCACTCTTTAATAGTAAATAGAAAATGTAATGAAATAGACACGTGCCTAAATGCAAAGTCTAAATCATTTTAGCATTTACAATCATCATTTTACTGTTAAGGTTAGAAAGTAAATACAGTGTATCAAATAAGAAAATAAATGCTACAGATATTTAAATTATGCAATTCAGCCAACCTGTAGAAAATACAGGTTAGTAGTTCACTCAGTTTGCCACATGACTGTAACAAATCTGAGGGAATCTTGGCTCTGCTTTCTTGAGCAGAGTCTAAGGCCACTTATGTGTCCACTGCAGCAAGAATTCCTTGTTGTCAAACCTGTACACCAAGAGCAAACAAGAAAGTTAACCAAAAATGTAAATCTAAAAAGAGAAATACTTACCGTCCCTTCCTGGCAACGGCGCCAAAATTTGATTGAGCTTGAACCTGCACACAAAAACAGAATTTCAGAAGGAACCCACTAGAAATCTCTTTTATATAACTCACTAAAATGATGTATATATGAACGTTTTTTTATTAAAAATTTAACCCCATCTAATTTCCAAATTCCATAATTAATTTCGGAGTCAATTTTGTCAACCGGCTTGTCCCAAAATGGAGTGCGGAAAGATAGAATGATTGACTTGGACTCAGTAGTACTGGAACTAATATCGACTCAGGAAAGCAACTTAAGTCAAGTAAAGGTTCAGGAGTCGAGATTGGCTCAAGAAGTGGGTCCAAATCAAGAAGTTGAAATTTAAGTCCACATTCAGTTTCCCACTATGGAATGTGACTTAATATTGGTGATTCAAGTTCAAGAATGACAGGTGTGGGAATCAAAACTGACTCTAAAATATTACTCAAGTCGGGTAACAAAATAGGAGTCAATATTGATTCAGAAATTTGAACTAAATCATAAATTTGAGAATCTAGGTCACATTTCTCATTGAGTTCAATTTCATAAAAATGAGAACTTGCCAATTTGTCAATAGGACTTTCAAAGTATGAAATTGGTCAAGTTCAATATGATGATCATCAAAGATGGGTGATTCAATTTCATGATGAATTGGCACAGGATCCAATGTTGACTCGGGAAAAAGATTGAAATCAGGTGAAGACACCGGAGTCATTATTGAATCAGGAAAAAAATTGAATCACTAAGCTGAGGTTCATGATCATATTCATTATCAAGTTCAATTTCAGGAAAGGGATAACTTGCAAAACTGTCAATGTCATTTTCAAAATTTGGAGTTTGGGCAAGTTTAAATGATTGTTCTGAAATGGAACCTTGTTTTTCAAAATAAAATGACTCTTTGGCTCTAACAGAATAGTTTGCGACATCAGAACTGGCCAAATGGTGAGAACGTAGAGTTTGGACCATCATATCTATGTCATGATTACGAGCGTTTTGAGCCTGAGTCATAGCTTCAAGCATCTTTTCATAGTTGATTGGTTCACTGTTTTGTTGAAAAGATGAAGTGTTGTCTTGGAATTGGTGGTGAAATTGTGAGTCCATCAGATTTTGTGATTGTTGTTTGGACTCACGCATACTCATTTCCAAAATTGATGGTTTTCTATTTTGGACTGGTGGAACTGAGTATGAATCTTGGAAATATTGTGGACAAGGTGGATAAGGAGGGCAAGTTGGTTGAAAATTGGACTCGGGGGAGGTGAATCCCCACTGACTCTATGAAGAGTTGAAATTATTCTAGAAATTATGGTTATAAGATTGGGCGCATGGGTTATATTGATTCGGATAAGACCAATCCGGCACACTAGGTTGGTTAAAATTATGATATGCCGGGTTGGTAATATCCGAAAAAGAGGTTGGTGTGTAATATGGATTACCATTAAAATTGAAAAAATTGTTGTTATAAGCCATATCACACAATAAAACACAAACAAAGAAAAAAATAAACAAAAAAGCAAATAAAAAAGAAAAAATTCTAACCTAAGTTAGGGTAGACCTTTGACCTAGACGACTCCTAACTGGTTAGACTGTCCATAGGAGGTATAATGCAGACTTTGACCACAAGCTAATCAGCCAGGTAAGGGCAAGATTGGTGGGAGGTTATCCGTCAAAGATGTTCCTTAATTAAGTAACCACCAACCTTCGGGCTTTCGGCCCTTAATCCCCTTCCTAGACACTGATTTGGCAGGAGTCAAATTCCAACACCTTTCTCCCTTAGGATAATCTCCTAATTGAGTTCGAGATGTCCCTAGGGCCAACGTCTACTTATTTTTAGTTAGGTTTGGATTAGTGAGTGAGGAGATTGTTTGTGGGCTAAGGGAGGGTAATGACTTCCCCACCTTATCTTGTTTATAGGACAAGCCCTTAGATCAATTTAGTGCAGTGTACAAGAAAAGCAACACTTAAGCAATGTAAACAATCCAAAAGTGTTCTTATACTAGATGCTATGCACACGTACCTTTGCTCCAGCACTCTTCAACAGTAAATAGAAAATGTAATGAAATAGACACGTGCCTAAATGCAAAGTCTAAATCATTTTAGCATTTACAATTATCATTTTACTGTTGAGGTTAGAAAGTAAATACAGTGAATCAAACAAGAAAATAAATGCTACAGATATTTAAATTACGCAATTCAGCCAACCTGCAGAAAATACAGGTTAGTAGTTCACTCAGTTTGCCACACGACTGTAGCAAATCTGAGGGCTTCTTGGCTCTGATTTCTTGAGCAGAGTCCAAGGCCACTTATGTGTCCACTGCAGTAAGAATTCTTTCTTTTCAAACCTGTACACCAAGATCAAACAAGAAAGTTAACAAAAAATGTAAATCTAAAAAGTGAAATACTTACCGTCCCTCCCGGCAGCGGCGCCAAAATTTGATTGAGCTTGAACCTGCACACAAATACAGAATTTCAGAACTTTAAAATAGAGATGTGCAAGTGCTCAATTCTACCGCAATAGCAAGTGGCTAAGCGGGTCATGATCCACAAGGAGGGACTAGCGATAGAAGCTTTTTAGTAAGTTTTCTTTTAAGATACAAAGTATGGTTAAAGTTCTTCTTTAGTTCTTTAAAAAGAAAAGAGAAAAATTAGGTTAAAGTGAAGTTAGAGAGAAAGCAGTAGAATAAGAAGGTGGAGAATTAAGAAGTGATTTGTACAAATGAGATTGAAAAAGAGTGATAAAAGAAGTGGGTGTTGGTGATCTAAACTAAAGAAATAAAAGAAAAGAAGAAAAGTTACTTACCTCTTTTGGCCAAATGCTTACCTTGAATCTTGTGCAATGGAGTTACCTTGAAGCGAGGCGATCAACGTATAGCCCATAAGAGTTGATTCCCATTTCCTCCACATTATATCATCAAGACGTTGCAAGTATGAAGTGATACAGAATGAAACTCAAAATCCATCGTCATGGGCTATCGGTGGCACTCGCAAAGGCAAGGCTCTTTCGATGCTTTTAGACTCACTTGGATAACAATTGTACCAAAAGAAGAAAAGTAGAGAAGAAGAAGAAGAACACAAAAATAAAGTACATACAAAAGGGAACTACAGATTCGATTTTATAACAATAAGAGAAAAGAAGAAAATCTTACACCGGTGTCATTCTCAGCACAAGCTTCGTTCTCGTTCTCCTATGAAAATCTGATCTCTTCTGATTTACATAAATTAAAACTAAAAATTACATGAAAAGAAAAACAAAAACCTACACTACAAAGAATGAAAAACTAGACTAAATCCTATCTCTGCATGGTTGTCCCCCTTTTCAGTGAAAATCCTGCCTTTTATAGGCAAAAGCCCAGAGGGGAGAGATGTGAGAAGACAGGGGAGCAAACGCTCCCCCTAACTCACTAACCAAGCCGCAAAAACGCGGCTTTGGCCGCGTTTTCACGGCCAGTTGGTGTGCTCCCTGGCTTCTCAATTTGTCTTTATCTTTAGCTGGATTTGCAGTTTAAGTCCGGGATTTTGACGAAATGACCTTTGATCCTTGGCTTCAACCGATCTATTTGTAAGGATTTATTCTAACTGATTTTCAACCGATCTGATCTGCCCTGATTTACTGAGTTCGAATTAGTTCTGATTTAATTCAGAATTTGATAGGCTTTTGGGCTCATTTCTCTTCGCTCTCCTTTTGGAATGGGCCTGCAAATAAATTAAACATTTAATTAGGAAAATGTAGAGTTTATTCTATATAAGTATGAGAATATGATAATAAATGTGCAATATTAGTGACCAATCACTAGGGCAATCAGAATTAGTCAATTTTGATAAGGAAGAGTTTTCTCTACCCTATAATATTATTTAGTTGACTTATTAGTGCTTCTAACCTATTGAAGGAGTCATTTTGAGATTGAATCATGGGTTCCATACTCTTTTCTAAGTTAGTAGGTTCTTCTTCTTGTTGTGGGACTTGGAACATGGAGTAGGGATGTTGGATTTGAAAATTTTGATGGGATTATAAGTCCATAATGTCTTAAAATTAGTTTTGAGACTCAATCAAGGCTTCTATTCTCTTAATCAATACAGATTTTTTTTATGGGTTGATCTTGATAAGGAGTATATGAAGTTGAATATTGGTACGGTGGTTGACCATATGACTCGGGGGAGTTGTATAACCATTGACTTTGTGAAGAGTGGAGATGATTATTTCAGTCTTGTTCATAATATTGGGACTGAAATATACATTAATATGGATAAGATTAATCTGGCATACTTAGTTGGTTAAAATTATGAAATGCCGGGCTGGTATTATCTAAATTAAAAGTGGTCGAAGTGAAGTATGGATCACTATATGCATTGAAATAATTATAATTGTAATTCATATCACAAATATGTCAAAAAACAAAAAAAACAAACAAACAAAAAGAAAAAAATTTAACATAAGTTAGGGTAGATCTTAGATCAAGACGACTTCTAACTGGTTAGACTGTCACGGGGGGTATATTGCAGTAATCGGACCATAAGTTAATCAATCAGGTAGGGGCAAGACCAGTGGGAGGTATTCGTGTCTAAGCAATGGGCCTAATTATATCAGATCACTGTTCTTCGAGATTTCGTCTCTCAGTCTCAAACTTTTGACACAGATTTAATAAGAGTCAAAATCTAACAACTTTCCCCTTAGGTTAGTCTCCTATTTGAGTCTAAGATGTCCCTAGGGCCAATATCTACTCAATTTTAGTTAGACTTGGTCAGTAACTGAGGAGATGGTTTAGTGGCTAAGGGAGGGTAACGACTTCCCACCTTTTCTCATTTATAGGATATGTCCTTAATCATTTTAGTGCAATGTGTACATGTATATGAAAAGCAACATTTACGCAATATAAATAATTCAAAAGTGTTCCTATACTACATGCTATGCACATGTATCTTTTCTCCAGCACTTTCCAACACTAATGTAAAAATATAAATGAATTAAACAAATGCCCCAAGATGCAAGAATCTAACCGTTTTTAGCATTTAACAAACATGATTTACTATTGAAGTTAAAAAGGTGTATACAGTAAGCTAAATACAAAAATTAACAGTAGCAGAAATTTAAAATTTACAATTCATCCACCTTGAAAGAAAAATAGGTGAGTACTCCACTCAAGTTGTCGCAAAAACGTGGCTTTTGTCGTGTTTGCACAGCAAGGTTAAGGGCTTCTGGGCTCTGCTTTCTAGAGCAGAGTCCCAGATCCATTTATATGCGTATGCAACTCTCGTTTCCTTTAAATCAGCCCTTGTACACAAAACAGAAGAAAATTTAACTGTTATAAACTTGAAAAGAATAACTTACCGTCCATCCTTATTAACAGCGCAAAAATTTTATTGAGATTAACCTGTGCACAAAAAACATAGAAGTTTAGAAATAGATTGCAAGATTTTCAATGCTACCGCTATAACAAGTGACTATGCGGGTCATGATCCACAAGGAGGGACTTGCGATGGAAGCGTGTTGATAAGTTCTTTTAAAGTTTGCAAAATCTGGTTAAATGTTCTTCTTTGTTTTTGAAAAGAAAAGAGAAATGAAAGCTATGTTAATTTAGAAGAAAGCGGAAGATAGAAGAAGATGGTGATCGTTTAAAAGGAAAATAAAGTTAAAACAAAGAATTAAAAAGAGTAAAAAAATAAGAGATGGTTGTTTAAGTGTTCTAAACTAATTAATTAAAAGAAGGAAAGAAGACTAAAAATACTTAGTTGCCTCTTTTGGCCGATGACTTACCTTTGATCGTTGGCACGTTTATCTTGATTCGGAGGCGACTACGCATAACTCATAAGATCTAATTCAGGCCCCATCCATAGTACATCATTAAAACTTCATCCAGCAAGCACGAAATGATACGAACAATAGAGAGGAATCCATCGTCATGAGCTATCAGTGACACTCACAAAGGTAAGGCAATTTTGATGCTATTCGAATCACTTGGATTATCATCAAAACCAATAGAAGAAATGTAAAGAGAGTAGGAAGAACATAAAAATGTAAACTTTTGATTATATAGAAAAACGACGAAAGAAAGGAGAAAGGTTACACCAGTGTCACTCTTAACATAATTCTCTCTTTTTTTAACATGAATCTTAGTCTAATCTAAGTTTACAAAGAACAAATTTTACATTAAAAGAAAAATAAAAACCTAAACTAAACTAGAATCAAAACCTAGCTTAAATCTGTCTCTGCTCAGTTGTGTCTGTTTGCCTTAAAAATTCCTACTTTTATAGGTGAAATGGAAGAGGGGAGGGCGTAAGAAGATAGGGGGAGCAAATGCTCCCCCTAACTCTCTAACAAAGCTGCAAAAATGCGGTTATGACCATATTACCACGGCCTAGATGTGGCCAGGTGGCCACCTCCGGGGAGCGTAGCCTCCAAATCTCCTTTCATCTCCTTTTATCTAATTGGTTTTTCAGTTTGGTCTCTGGATTTGACGATACCTTCGTGAATCTTTAGCTAACCAAATGGATTCATAGAAATCCGAATTTTAATCGGTTTTCATTTGGTGTGATCTTCTAATTTGCTCTGATCTCCAGCCTATCTTTTGAATATTTATCCCAGTCCTTGATTTAAATTTAAATCAGAATTTAAATAGGCTTTTAGGCTCGTTTCTTTTCCATCTCCTTTAGTAAAAGTCCTGCATAAATTTAAATGATAAATATGATTAAATAGTAGAATTTATTAAGATAAAATATGAGAATATGACAATGAATATGCAATATCAGTAACCAATCAGGCTTCTCTAAGAGCTTCTCTCATTGACATAGAGTGTCTCGAGAGCTCATAGAGAGTGATTCTAGATGTTGACCAGTTGAGCCAAGATGTCAAAGGGAAAAGGTGTTGATGACCCTTCTGCTTTATCTTTTTGAAGAGCTTTAGCGTAAGCTCTTTCTGTTCCTTGACGGGTTGCTTTATGGATTGCTTGGCTGTTTTTTTGGTCGGCTTGGACGAACTTGGCACTGCCTCATCATACTTTTTCAAGTAATGCTGACCAAATTGAGTTTCAGCCAGGGAAGGGGCACTCTGTTCTGTGGCTTTAACAATTTTTTCCTTTGCTGAATCAGTAATAAAGGCAACATTTGTCTCCGCTTCTCTTGAGGAAGTGCATACCACATTGCAATAGGATGCCTTTTCTTTAACTTTGGACTTCCTGTCGGTGACAGTAGTCCACTGCTAACTTTCGACGAGATCGAGATGAACCTGCATGATCTCTCCTAGAGGAGTTGGGATAGAGACCAGACCCTTCTCTTTCTTGTTATGGGGATCAATATTAATCACTCTTAGTTGCCCTTTTGGGATGTGAATCATTCTGGTTGGCGCTAACAGGAGATCCCTACCAAATTAAAGGGGCATAAGAGATGTCATATTGGCCGTCACTTTCTTCTACTCTGGGTAGAGTTTGAGTACATTCATATCTATCAGAGCCTGGAGGGCATCCTTAAAGATGTAGCAACTCTTCGTGGGGTGTCCGAGCTTCCTGTGGTACAAGCAATAGTTGGGTTCATCTATCTTGCCTACCTCTTCAGGATGCCTTTCCTCTAGCAGCTTGAATTTGTTTCTTTTGTGAAGCAACTTAAACAGGGAGACAACATGCCCATCCTTGAAGGAATATTTCTTGTTGGCTCGCACTTGTTCTGAAGAATTGTTCCCTCTAGTCGACTTAGGCTTGGAAGGGGGCTTAACCTCCATTGCTAGAGTGTCCCTTATTCTAAGTTGAGAAGATGATTCTAGAGTGCGTCGCATTGGTTTCTCTAGTCTTGATTTACTCTCCTTTTCTTCGGCCTTGACCTTGGTGTCAATCTCCTCCGCTTGTTTGATGCTGCCTCCAAATGCGACACTCGGCCACTCCTATTTGAGCCAGGAGTGTCATTTGCAAGTTGTGGCGGTATGTTTCAACTAGCATGGACTAGGTCATATCACTGGGACATCAGAGCGCCATACTTCGAAATCTCTCCACAAATATTTTGATGGACTGATTGAGGCTGAACCTGCACAGAAAAATATAGAGTTTAAAAGTAATGCTAGAGTTCCTCAATCTACCGCTATAGCAAGTGGATATACGGGTCATGATCCAGAAGGAGGGATTACGATGGAAGCGTTTAGTAATCTTTTTAACTTTAATAATCTGGTTAAATAGTTTATTCTTAGTGTTTTTTAAAAGAAAAGAGAAAGAATGTTAAGTTAGAAGAAGAGAAGATAGAAAAGATGGTGTTGGTGTTAAAAAGAAACCTAAGTTAAAAGAAAGAGAAATCAAAAAAGATTTGGTTTTTAGAGTGATTCTAAACTAGGAAATTAAAAGAAAGAAAAACTAAGAATACTTACCTCTTTTTGCTGATTACTTATCTTGATCTTCAGCAACGGTTGTACCTTGAAGTGGAGGTGATCAGCGCATAACCCATAAGATCGGATCATGTTCCTGTCCATATTATATCATCAAAACTTCGGGAGCAAGCATGAAATGATATAGACAATATGGAGGAATCCATCTTCATGAGCTATCGGTGGCACTCGCAATAGAAAGGCTCTTTCAATGCTATAAGATTCATATGAATAGTAATCAAAATTAAAAAAACAAGAAGAAGAATAAAAATGTAAGCTTTAGATTAAATTGAAAAATGATGAAAGAAAAAAAATGGATTACATCGGTGTCACTCTCAATACAATTCTTCCTTTCCTTCTCTCATGAATGTCTTTTCTAACCTAAGTTTACAAGTAAACTAAAAATTACATAAGAAATAATAACAAACACCTAAGTTAAAACTATAAACGAAAAGGCTAATTCTAACTCTCTGCTGAAGTGGTGCCCATCTTCCTCTGAAATGTGTAATATTTATAGGAGAACTGGAGATATGGGAGCAAATGCTCCCCCACTTGCCTTAACAATGCCGCATTTCTGTGGCCTCGATCTGGCCATAGGACCAGATCCCGGGGGGCGTGGTCCTTTGATTTTCGATACTCTTTGATCTTCTGTTAGAATTACTCTTTTCTCTCTAGATTTGTGATTATTCCCATTATTCTTTAGGCTAACCGAATAGATCTGATTTTAACTGATTTTTATTCAGTATTATCTTCGCTAATATGCTCTGATCTTCAGTTAGAATTGTACTTATCCCCCTAAATCTTCTGAATATTTGTTCCAATCCTTGATTTTAATTTAAACTCATTTAAATATGAATTTATTTGGGCTTTTTGACTCATTTGCTCTCCTTTTCCATTTAACAAGGCATGCACATCATTAGACAAAAAGATAATAAAATAACAGAGTTTATTGCAAAATTAATGCGAAGATATGGACAATAAATAATGCAATATCAGTGACTGATCACAGCCCCACACTTATCTTTTGCTCATGCTCGAGCAAAACAAATAAAAATAAAAATAAAGCTAACCTAATCTAACTCACTTTCGTCGGAATCACAGTTGTACTTAGCACATGCAACAAGCCGTTAAACCTCTACGTTACCCCTAGAAAATAAGTTTTGTCTCATGAAAGTTTTCAGTGAATTGCACCCACAAAATCTATAAAGAAAGAAAAACAAAGTGTTAGTCTTTTAAAAATGCATTTTGAAAAGGGAAAAACATATTTGAAGTAATTTTTGCAAACAGTTAAGTAATCTATTTAGGAATACCAAACTATTCATTCCTAAACGTAGTCTTTATTCAAAAACTTACTATTAATCAAAGTAAAGATTAAATCTGTATTTCTCACTTAGTCTATTATTTTACCCTAAGTCGTGCACTTTTGTGACCGTGAATATTTGACTAAGAATTTTCAACTCTAACTCTTATGTCTTATTTTTACATATTTTGATGGTAATATCCCTCAGTTCTATTAGGCTTTCTAATTTGTCTATGCAACAAGCTTTTAGTTGGTGACTCCCATACCGGACGGTCTTAGGGCATTGGGTGAGAAAAAACCCCAAGGACTTAAGGACTCGAGCAACTGAGGCCACAAAACTAAGGTTTTTATTCATAATATGGACTACTTTTATACTTTATGAGACACAAATGCCCAGCTTAATCAAAATATTTTAATATATTATATATATATTTCTTTTTTCTTTTTTTTCTTTATAAGGCATAAGAATCTTTGTTTTAGAACCCTCAGTGTATAAGTGTATAAAGTATGCATATTTCATCAAGGTAAAAATCAAGACTAAATTACTTTTCTAATTTTTCTCCCGGAACTTAGAATTCAAACAAATAATCTTATTTTGACCAAGTGTAAAAAATCCTAATTATCATTTTCCTATTCCTTAAAATTAACTTAATTTCTTACAAAAAATAAGTCAAAATATTGTTTCTCTTTTTAAAAAGTTTTTAAAAGCAAAGAATATATATATATATATAATAAATCAAAGAAAATCTATGTTATGTTAGAACCCTTCCCCACACCTATCTCATGTATTATCCTCAATGTATGAATGAATGCATATATGCATGAAAAAGAAAAAAAGAAAGGAAAAAGTTACCTCAAGGTGGTGGTTCCGATGGTGGTCCGATTGGGCCAAGCATTGCTGACCATACTGAATACTGTGGAGTTTCAAGGAACCTACCTTTTATGACCTCTTTTCTATTTACATCTTTATTGTCCCCTATATGATTAGGGTCGTTCAAGATCCTAAAATGAAAACCATCCGGTTATATGACCAATCTTGGAATATCATCTTAGAGTCGTTATGATCTATAACTTGATCCAACAATGGATTGTGAATCTGTGAAATGGCTGATTTGGGCTCAATAGTGGAAGGTACGAGAATCAATACTGACTCAGGAATGTGACTTATATCAAGTTTAGATTCAACAGTCGATTTTGTTTCAAGAGTTGGGTCCAAATCAATGAATTGAAGTTCACATTCTTTTCCCATCAATGAAATGTGTCTTTTCAAAATCGGTGGCTCATGTTCTAAATTTATAGGTATAGGAATCAGTGTTGGCTCGAGAATTTAGTCCAAATCAGGTAAGGATATCGGATTCAACATAGATTTGAAAATTAAAATTGAATCAAAAAGTTGGGGATCATGATCACATTCATATTCAAGTTCAATCTCATTGAATAGAAAACTTGCCAATTTGTCAAAGGATTGGTACTGGTTGATCGAGGGAACCGCGCATAAAAAGTGTATATTTTGAAATGAAGATTTAAAGTGTGTGTGCTTTGGCATCCTCGATACTTCCGTTATAGCATATAGGCTAAAACGAGTCGAATCCATAAGGACGGGAGGCGATAGAAGCTTACACGATATGTTCACGTGTATGTTAACGGTTCTTCAATATTTGAAAGAATAAAAAGAAAAGAAATAAAAGAATGGAAAAGAAGAAGTACGGTGAAACACAAAGAAGTGGGAAACATAGAAAAGAATGATTTTTGTAGTTTTGTTTTTATATCTAAAATAAAGTGAAAAAGAAAGACGACTCATGGCTACTAACTACTAATGACTCCACCAACACGCTAACCTCTTAGTGATAGTTGCCTCACATGTATCATTGACCATCACTAGTCCTTATTCAAGAGCGTTTCAAAGCATGACCCATATGTCAACTTTCACATCCAAAATCAACCAACAAGTGCAAGCTATACTTAAATCATCAAAACTCAATAAGAGCAAGCATGAAATAAAGTAATGTTAGCTTGTTAGAGATTTAGATGTTAGAGTGTTAGAATCCATCATCATGAGCCATCAATGGCTCTTACAAAAGTAAGACAAGTAGAGGCTATTAGATTCATGTGGATTATCAAATAAGAAATTAGACTAGTTGGTGGATAGTAATTAATTGCCATGAGAGAAAAATTAGCTACACATGTAAAAGAGATTAGAGAGAAGAAAATAAAGACAAGGTAAGAGAGCACCTTTCATAGATTGTCACCTTTTATTACAAGCACTCTTGCTTCCCAACATGTACCACTCTTTCTCCCTAATACAAGATCTACGAGAAATGGAAAATACAAGGGAGGAAGAAGAAGAAAAACTACACTACACTATCCTAAACTACAAAATGAAAAATGAGAACTACCCTAAATCTTGTATATCCTCAACTCTAGAACCCAGGGGGTATTTATAGCCACCAGGGAAGGGGAGACCAGGGGGACCACCTCTGGCCCAAAAAGCGGCCGCCAAAACAGCCTTGTGATGGCCGCGCGCGGTGCTTCGAGCCGCGCGCTATCCCGTCTATCCCCTGTTAGTTTCTAGTCCTGGTTTCTGGTTTGTAGCCCCTGGTTTTGACAGAGTCAGCCTCCTAGGTCAATGACTATCTTAATAGGCCTTTAATCACCAATTAAATGGTGATTTAGGGTCTTCTTCTTCATTGCACACCATGGACCTAGAATCAAGTAAGTAAAACTTTATTAGCAGAATTTTATACCAAATAAATATGCGGATGTGATAAAAATTATGCAAAATTAGAGACTAATCACACCCCCACACTTATCTTTTTGCTCGTCCCGAGTAAAACAAAAATAAGAAAATTATTACACCACTTTCGCAGGTGACGCGATTGCACTGAGCATGTGCAATAAGACGTTAAACCTCTAGGTTTTCCCTAGAGGAGGAGTTTGTCTCCTGAGGGTTTTCAGCAGATTACACCCACAAAATCCATAAAGAAAGAAATCAAATGTTAGTATTTTGAAAACGCATTTTGAAAATAGAGAAAAGTGTTGAAGTATTTTGCAAAAATATAAGTGATCCAAGGTTAGAGGTTAACCAGAAATTGTTCTTTCTTAAACTAAGTCAAAATGCAAAAAATCTTGTTATAAATTAAATGTAAGAATTTAAAATTGAATTGATTCTTTGACCTTTCATAAAACTCAGAAAAATATGCACTTTGCGGACTGTGAAGATTTTTGGGATATTGACTCAAACTTTCATGCCATTTATTTATATTATTATATATATATATATATATTTTTTCTTTTTCTTCTCTTAGTTTTCTTAGGCTTTCTTATTTACCCGGGTAGTGAGCCTTTAGCCGGTGACTCCCAAACCAGATGGTCTTAGGGCACCAGATGAGAAAACATCCCTCGGACTTAAGGACTCGAGTAAACAAGGCCACAAAACTAAAGGGGACTATTTTATTTTTGTCCACCGTTTTATGTGTGAATAATCATGCTTCCTGAGGCATAATTACCCAACTTCAATAAGTAGTTTTTATCATTTTTTTTTAAAATATATTTTTATGGCATTTCCAGTCTTTGTTTCAATCCCAAAAATTGTGTAGTGTAAAGTGCATAAATCTAAGGCAAAAAATTCAAGATCAAATTATCTTTTCAATCTTACTTTCTTATCCTAAAATTTAAACAAGATCTATTATTTTGACTTCGTTTAAAAATTCATAATTTTAGGTCTTCCTAATTCCTAAGATAATCTTAATTTTCTTAAAAAATGGATCAAAACTATTTCTCTTCTTTCAAAAGGTTTTGTAAAAAGAAAGGAAAAGATTTTTTTATACAAAAGATTTTTTTTAATTAATAAGAAGTGCAAAAGAAAGAAAATGTAAAACTACCTACGTTAGTAAACCCTCTCCCACACTTATCTCATGCATTATCATCAATGCATCGTGAATGTGTATATACATGAAATAAATGAGAAGAGAAGAAAAATTACCTCATGGTAGTGGCTCCGGTGGTGGTCTGATTGGGCCAAGCATTGCTACCCAATCAAAATAGCGTTGATCGTGCAGAAACCCACCAGTAACCTCTCTAATACGACCCAATAAAAGAATGATTGATTGAATGGTCTTATTTAAAAATTTATCCTCATCTAATTTTTAATTTTCAAAAATAATTACTGAGTCATTTTCTTCAACATTCTTGTCCAACAATGAAGTGTGATTTTGAGAGAAGATTGATTTGGACTCAAATGGAATAGGAAAAAAACCGATACTGACTCGGAAAGTTGACTCAGATCAAGTTGAGAGTCAACAATGAGAATCCAAAGTGGTTCAAAAATAGGGTCCAAACTAATGAATTGATGTTCACACACTTTCCCCACCAATGAAGTGTGATCATAAAAGATTGGTGATTCTATTTCACGGTATACTGGTACAGGATTCAATGTTGACTCCGGAATAGAGAAAAAATCTGGTAAAGATACCGGAGTCATTATTGAATCAAAAAAGTGAAATGGAATTACTAATATGAGGTTCAGGATCATATTGAGGTTCGATTTTAATTTCAGGAAAGGGATAACTTGCCAGAATGTCCAGGCGATTTTCATAACTTGGAGTGTGGTCAAGTTCAAATGTATGTTCTGAAATTGAAGCTGGATTTTCAAAATGACATGATTCATGGGTCCAATCAGTAGAGATAGGGATATAAGGATCGATCAAAAGTTGACAAGAAAGACTTTCCTCGCTCTCATTAATCAATTCGCTCATAAGTGAGTCTAACCTACTGATAAGCTATGTAACAGAATTTGGATTCAGAATCATATCTTCCATACTCTTTGCAATTAGTTCTTCTTGAAAAGGTGAGTATGAAAGTTGATTTTGAAAATTGTGGTAAAATTGTGAGTCCATTAGATTTTGCGATTGCTGCTCGGACTCATGCAAGGGTTCCATACTCAAGTCCAGTATTGAAGTTTGTTCATTTTGAATAGGTGAGACTGGAAAAGATGAGTAGGACTCTTGAAATTTTGGTTGAGAAGAGGAGTCCAACATGTTTTGCATTCTTTCACAAAAGACTTCCAAACGTTTTTCTAGCTCAAATTCTTCTTCAATTAGATGCTCTAGAAAAGGAGTATGTGGAGTTTGATGTGGGAAGGATTGTTAATTGAGCAAATTTTAAACTTGTTGTAGGGACTCTTCCATACTCCTTTCCAAATCAGATTTTTCTTCGGTTGGTGGAACAGGAAAAGGAGTATATGAACCAAAATTGGGGAATGAACTTTGTGAACATTGTGGACAAGGTGGTTGAAAATTTGACTCGGGGGAGGTGAATCTCCATTGACTCTGTGAAGAGTTGAAATTATTTTGAAAATTATAGTCATATGATTGAGGAAATGGGTCATATTGAGTCAGAAATCCCAACTCGGCATATATGGTTGGTTCATGCTGTACATAGCCGGGTTGGAGTTATCCGAGTCGAATGAGGTTGGGGTGAAATATGGATTCATATTATGATTGAAAGAATTATTGTTGTTAAAATCCATATCATAATTTAAAAAAAAAAGAAAACAAATAAACAAACAAATAAAGAAAAAGAAAATAAGCCTATTCTAGGGTTGACTTAGACCTAGACGACTCCTAACTGGTTAGACTATCCACGGGAGGTACATTGTCAGAATCTGACCATGAGTTAATCGATCAGATAGGAGCAAGATCAGTGGGAGGTATCCGTGCCAGAGCAACGGGCTTAATTATGCCAAACCACTGTTCTTTGAGACTTCGCCTCTCAATCCCCAGCCTTAGGCACCGATTTGACAGGAGTCAACTTCTAACAACTTTCCCCTTAGGTCAATCTCTTAAATGAGTCCGAGATGTCCCTAGGGGCCAACGTCTAGCAATTTTTATTAAGGCTTGGGTTGTGTGAGTGGGGAGGTAATTTTTAGGCTAAGGGAGGGTAATGACTTCCCCACCTTATGTTATCTTGGGTTTTGCCCTTAAATTTAATTTGTGCAAGTGTGCAATATAGATAAGAATGAACACAAAAAAGCGAGTAAATCACTGAAGTGTTTTTCCTAACTATATGCAATACAATGTGTACACCTCCTATCAATATCACAATACTAGAATAAAATGCAGCATATTGGAATGAAAATTGACATGTGTCTAGATGCAAATGTCTAAACCGTTTTAAAGCATTCAATTTTTATATTTTAGTTCTTAAAATTATTTACAGTGTACAGGTGATATAAAAAAATTTAGCAGCAGAGTATATGAATGTACAAGATTTTACCCAACACACAAGAGCAAGTGTGGACTTCTGCAATGCTAAAAATTTAACCTGCACACCAAAAACAAAGAAGAAAGGTTAACAAAAACGTGAAATCAAACTGTTCCCATCCCCGGCAACGGCGCCAAAATTTGGTCGGGGGATAACTGCGCACAAAAAGTGTATGTTTTGAAATAAAGATTTAAAGTGTGTGTGCTTTAGCTTCCTCGATACTTCTGTTATAGCATATAGGATAAAACGAGTCGAATCCACAAGGACGGGAGGCGATAGAAGCTTACACGGTATGTTCATGTATATGTTAACGGTTCTTAAATGTTTGAAAGAATGAAAAGAAAAGAAACAAAAGAATGGAAAAGAAGAAGTACGGTGAGACACAAAGAAGTGGAAAATATAGAAAAGAATAGTTTTTGTAGTTTTGTTTTTATATCTAAAATAAAGTGAAAAAGAAAGAAAACTCACAGCTACTAACTATTAATGACTCCACCAATATGCTAACCTCTTAGTGATAGTTGCCTCACATGTATCATTGGCCATCACTAGTCCTTGGTTCAAAAGCATTTCAAAGCATGACCCATATGTCAACTTTCACATCCAAATTCAACCAACAAATGCAAGCTGCACTTAAATCATCAAAACCCAATAAGAGCAAGCATGAAATAAAGTAATGTTAGCTTGTTAGAGATTTAGATGTTAGAGTGTTAGAATCCATCATCATGAGCCATCAATGGCTCTTGCAAGAGCAAGGCCAAGTAGAGGCTATTAGATTCATGTGGATTATTAAATAAGAAGTTAGACTAGTTGGTGGTTAGTAGTTAGTTGCCATTAGAAAAAAATTAGCTACACATGTAAAAGAGATTAGAGAGAAGAAAATAAAGATAAGGTAAGAGACCTTTCATAGATTGTCACCTTCTATTACAAGCATTCTTGCTTCCAAACATGTACCACTCTCTCTCCCTAATACATGATCTACAAGAAATGAAAAATACAAGAGAGGAAGAAGAAGAAAAACTACACTACACTACCCTAAACTACAAAATGGAAAATGATAACTACCCTAAACCTTGCATATCCTCAACTATAGAAACCAGGGGTATTTATAGCCACCAGGGAAGGGGACCAGGGGGACAACCTCTGGCCCAAAACGCGGCCATGTGATGGCCGCGTCCTTGGCGCTTTGAGCCGCATGCTGTCCCGTCTGTCCCCTGTCAGTTTCTAGTCCTAGTTTCTGGTTTGCAGCCCCTGGTTTTGACAGATCAGCCTCCTAGGTCAATGGCTATCTTAATAGGCCTTTAATCATCAATTAAATGGTGACTTAGGGTCTTCTTCTTCATTGCACACCATGGACCTAGAATCAAGCAAGCAAAGCTTTATTAGCAGATTTTTATACCAAATAAATATGCGGATGTGATAAAAATTATGTAAAATTAGAGACTAATCACTGGTCAAGTTCAAGATTGTGTAATGAAATTGAATCTTGGCTTTCAAAGCAACATGACTCTTAGGGCAGATCAATAATGTAACACCCTATTCTCAGAATACGTACTTAGATATGTATTTGATCATATTATTCTGATTTTTTCTCATATTTAATTTTATTTTATGATTATTTATATCATCGTTTGGTATTTGAATCTGGATTCCTGAATTCAGATTCAACCCGAGTCTGAACCAGGAACCCGATCCTAGTGTATTGATCAATTTGACCTTTCTGATAGTCTGATTTGATCAATTTTAGTCTTAAACATTATTTTTTAATATTTTAAATTTTTTATAATTTTCTAAAATTTTTCTGGATTAAATTACAAAATCTCTAAAATCGGTGTCGATAAGTACTGCTAATCGATTCTCAAATTTTTAAATTACAAATAGAGTTGAATTTCTTGAAATTGCTTTCATATTATTTCCTATCTAGATATATTTTTAGGAATATTTCTGAATTTATAAAAATTCCACCGGATTTGGTGTCGGCCAGTATCGTTGGTAGATTTTAGGATTTTTTAATTTACAAATGGAGTTGAATTTCTAAAATTTGCTTTCACATTATTTCTTATAATCACATTTCCTACCTTAGTGTATATTTAGGGATTTTTCTGAATTTATCGAAGTTCGACCGGTTTTGGTATCAACTAGTGTTGCCGGTAGATTCCAGGATTTTTTATTTTAAAAATGGGGCAAATTTCTTAAATTAGATTTTACTATAGTATTAAAAATAATATTCTTTATTTTAAAAATTTTTTGGAGATCTTTCCTGATTACTTCATTTTCCGAGCTTTTCTAGTATTTTCGGTGTTTTCTCAGATCCGGAGTATCTATGTGGATATTTTCATTTCTTTATTCTTTCTTTTCCTTCTATTTTTCTCCTTCACTATTTTTCCCTTATTTTCCCTTTTCTTTTCTTTTCTTTTTCCCTATTTTTTCACCACACAATCCACTATAAATATCTTCTCCCCCACTAACTCTCTCTCCTCCCTTTCTCTCTCCAACCCCAGACCCGCGTTTGGGTCCAGACCCCAATGCGGGTCTGGCCTGGGCTGGACACGGGTTTCCCCCATCTCCCTTTATTAATTTCTCCTCTTCTCTCTTTCTTTCATTCTCTAATTCCTCTATAATACTCTCTCTCTCTCTCTCTCTCTCTCTCTCACTCTTTTCTCCTCTAATCTCTCACTCTCTTCCTCTCTCTCCTCTTGAACAAAGGTCGCCTCCCCACTCCACCTGGCCGGCGGCGCATCCCCTGCAACTTGGCAAGCGACTATTGCTAGCAGCAGGCCCTACTCAATCCCAAACTCCAATTTCCTCTCTCTTATCTCCATCTCCTCCTATTTCCCAAACCACCACCATCTTCATTTTCTTCTTCTTAAAATCCACCACCTCCTCCTCCTAATCTCACCACTAATCACCACCACAACAACCTCCACCTTCCTTCCATTTCATCACCACCTCCAATTTCACCATCTCCCCCTTTAATTTCATCAAAAACCCCCATTACCAAACTTCATATCCTCCTCCTTCCTCCACAAAAAAACACCACCCATCTCCTTCACAACAACCATAATCTTCACCACCACCTTCCACCTCCTTCAATTCCATCTCCACCATCTCAAGTCATCTCCTAATTTCTCTATCTCCACTCAAATCACCATAACCACCACAACCATCATCCCTAACTCCATCACTTCCAAACCCACTCCAAAAAAAAATCCACCCCTCTTTCCTTGGGCCTGGCCGGCCACTTAAGACCGGGGGCGTCGGCCGGCACGGTGCCCCCGACGGCTCTTGGCTGCGTGACCGCGGCCAGGGCGCTGCAGGGCCAGGCCCCTCTGGCTCTGTGCATGAGCTAAAGAGGGGTTGCTGCCCCTCTCAATCCTCTCCCTCTCTAAATTCTCTCTCCTCTCTCTTTCTCTCTCTCTCTCTCTCTATATATATATATATATATATATATATATATATATATGAACGCGTACACACGTTGAGTATTTGGAGTTCCAGAGATCTTGATTTCACGCCGCATTTGTGGATTTAGGTTAGTGTTCTCACCTTATTTATTGGGTATTCCCTACTTCATCCGGTGAATTATGGTTTTGGGAATTTATG
Source organism: Agave tequilana (assembly GCA_038442645.1). Lineage (NCBI taxonomy): Eukaryota > Viridiplantae > Streptophyta > Magnoliopsida > Asparagales > Asparagaceae > Agave > Agave tequilana. The sequence goes on from JAVJIF010003715.1 coordinate 93,676, forward strand.
TAAATTATTGTGTTGGGTTTGTAATTGTACCAGTGCTGCATTTGGATTAGTGATTTTGTGGGTTTTATTTGTATCTTTGGATATATGTTGTATCGGTGTTGTATCTGTATTAGTTAGACGAAGACTTGTAATAAGTAGGGAATTTTCTGTATTGGTTGCACTATTTTGTATTCTGGATTTATTGGAAATTTGGCCGACTCTTCGCGGTCGTTAGCCTGTGGGCTTAACCACTCTGCGGTTCTATATCAGCTTTTGAAATAAAACTGTCTAGGTTTTCTACCTTTGTTAAGAGCCTAACTAAGTCGTGTGACTGTGTAATTAGCCTATTGGACACCTTATCAGGCACGGCTTACTATGCTCCCGCTTGGCTTGAAACCCTTGGCTTTAATAGCTATTCTGTGTGTCTGCGAGCCAAACTTAATTACGTAGCCTCGTTGGGCACGGTCTAGTTATACACCTGCTTGCTTTGTCTTCCCATTTATCCGTTTATCGGTTCTCTTGCCTGTTAGCCATATTTGCATGTGTGTTATTGGTAATAACATCTCCTGCATGTACATACACAGCCTGTGGACCTAACCTCTCCGAGGTTTATTAAAGTCCTCTAGACTTTCTAGCTACGCCTTGAAAGACAGTTTAACACTTAGTGTTTTACAACTAAACACACTTAGGCGGAACTCTGCCAGATTTTAGACTCGCATCGTAAGCCGAGTCGTTTCTGAGTTCCTTTGGCGCTTTGGTGATAAAACTTTGTTTGTTGATCTTGTCCCCAGCACTGCTTTACTTTGCTTGGATGTTCGCTTGCTTGCTTGCCACTTACCTACTTGACAACTCAACTGCTATTCTTTTGTTAATGGTTGTGAAGAATTTGAAATCTTTACTTATACTGTTTTCCAAAACAACTGTATGTTTTCCTGTATTCATATCGATCTCCTGTATCTGTATCGTTTTCCTGTTTTCATACTGATCCCTTGTATCGGTACTATTTTTCTGTATTGAGATTACGATAGTGACATCTATTACGCTTATTACTCAACATGTAATTACTTGACACCTGACTCCTGCATGCTATCACCTGATACTTGTTTAATATCACTTCACCTGCCCCCTGATACATGACAGCCTGACCTGTGATTATCACATTTAAGGGAATCCTGTCTTTATATCTTGTATTATATACAGTGACCTGAAGCTATAGTACTTATGTACTCCTGTAACTTCCTGACCTTGTCCTTCTCTTGCCATTCCTATAAATTGATAATTACATAATAAACTAAAAAAGGACAAATTACATTGGGTAAGGGAGAAACTGATGGATCTCAAGTGGTGAATATGTTTGCAGTGGTATTAGGTATGTTGGGCAACTCAATCTTCTGGTTCTACCTGAGGGCCTCCAGGTGTTCTGATTTGTCACATACATTGCATTTATGTTGTCACTTTACCACACTTGTTAGCTAATAAATTCTATTAATAAGTTGTCTTTTTCTTTGCTAAATGTAGGCCCAAGTGCTTAAAGGAAGAAAGGAGGAACAAGCCCAAAAGCCCACTTTATTCTGAATTAATTCAGAATAAACTCGAAGTGAAGAAATCTGGGCTATCAAGGAGTTGAGAAAATCCCTCCTTGAATCGAGGAATCGAAGCTAGAAAATCAAATGCTGATTCAGTCAGTGGTTGAAGAAGCAACAAGAAAATCAGCTGGATATGCGAGAAGTCCTTCACCCAAGATAGCTCCCCCCTCTTGGTGTGGCCACCTGGCCACACCATTGCCGCAAAATCGCAGCAATAGCCGCGTTTTTGCGGCAATCTTAGGGAGTTAGGGGGAGCGTTTGCTCCCCCGACCTCCCCGGGATCGTGGTTGTTGGGTTTTTGGCTATAAATACCTCTTTCAGCAAGGCAAAAAGCAGCGAAGACTAGGATTAAACCTTGCTTTTATTTTCTTAGGATCTAGGTTCATTGTTAGTTAGAACACAAGTTGTAACTCTGTTGTTTACTTTGTAGTTCAGTTTAAAAAGCTTGTGAGAGAGAGGACTGAGAGCTTGTAATCAAAGATTGAAGTGACAGCAATTCAAGAGCAAGCCATCTTTTCTCCACTCGTGTTTCGGTATGTTGCGCATGTTTATTTTTGCTTTGTCGTTTTCCATGAATAACTAAAGGGTTTTCTGGGCTAGCTATTTCCTTTCTCTTGTTTTCTTCTCCTCTGTTTTTTAAAGAAAAAGTCCCGATGACTCATATGCATGCCTCCCTTACAAGCCTTTCTTTTTGAAAGTGTTCTTGAAGGCACATGAGGATGGGCATAGATAGTTGAATTCACTATTCTCTCTTGATCTTCTTGTGAATCATTTTTAATTCATTCTTGCTTCTTCGCGCTTTATGTTTTAATATCTGATTCCAACTCTTTCTTGAAGATAAAGAACTCAACCCCTCTACATCTTATGTGCTTTACTCAAAGCTCTCTAAAAAGAATCAACTGTAAGTCTTGCAAATGAACCCGAGGGACTTAATATTTTAAGAGAAGAATGAACAAGTGAGTAGGAAGATAGTAAGCCCAGATTTGATTTCATATTATAAAACAACATCACAACACTTAAAGCTTTTTACAAATCACTTTCTCCAAATCCTTTTCTGAAAGTTAAAATTTCTCTTTTTCATCTCTTTTCCTTCCATTCTCTTTTTCTAAAAAAACGAACACACTTCTTTGTTTCTATTTACTTCACCGAAACGCTTCTATCGCATCCCTCCTCGTGGACTCGACCCGTTAGCCACAAGCTACACGGTACATTCTTAACTTCATTGGTTGTTTCATTTGTTTTAGCAATCAATTTTTGGCGCCGTTGCCGGGGAGGGAACGGTGTAGTTGTTTTAACAATTCTTGTGTGTTTGTTTCAGGGACATTGAAGATCAAGATCTAGCATTCCAGCTTTGCCAAGAAGACTTGAAAATTCTGTGCCCCTACTCTCGAAAGTAGGAAACAGAATTTCAAGAAATTGCTTTGCAAATCTGAAATTTTTTGGGACTACTAAAAACTTTGTTTTGCAGGACATATTGCTTGCAAAAATTTCTAATTTTTTATGTCATATTTGTGCTAGTTTGTTATCACCATCCCTGTTTTAATCCAACAGTAATTTGAATGATTGTGAATTGTTTAAAAAATGTTTAGACTTGCATTCTAGGCATTTGTCTAATTACGTTTTCTTTACAATTACTGTTGAAGAGAGCTGGAGACAAGGTATGTATGCATAGCATATAGTTTAGGAAACATTCTTGGGTGTTATTGCTTTTGAATGCTACTTTCCTATATCTTGCACACTTGCACTAATCAATTCTAAGGGCAAAACCCTAATCAAGATAAGGTGGGGAAGTCATTACCCTTCTTTAGCCCACAAACCATCTCCAAGCACGCACAACCTAAGCCTAATTAAAATTTGATAGACGTTGGCCTTAGGGACATCTCGAACTCAATAGGAGATTATCTTAAAGAGGAAAAGTGTTGGAAATTGACTCCTGTAAAGTCAGTGTCAAGGAAAGGGATTGAGGGCCGAAAGCCCGAAGAGTGGTGGTTACTTAATTAAGGAACGTCTTTTGACGGAAAACCTCCCACCAATCTTGCCCCGACCTGGCTGACTAGCTTGTGGTCAAGGTCTACACTCTACCTCTTGTGGACAATCGACCAGTTAGGAGTTGTCTAGGTCAAGGATACCTTAGACTAGGCTTGGTCGATTTTTCTTTATTGTTGACCGCTGTTTGAACTTGTTGTGATTGTGACTGTGATTGTGTATGCAAGTTTGGTCGAGAGACCCTAATTCATCTAGGTTGACTAGACACACATCACCACCTAAGTTTGAACCAAGACCAGATCCGGTAATGGCTCAATCCACATCACTGCAGGATAGGTTCTACCCCATTAGGACCTCACTTCCATCATGCATCTCACTTCCATCGGTTGGTGAATACAATTTTGAGCTCAAGCCTCAATTCATCAACACACTCCCCAAATTTCATAGTCTAGAGTCCGAAGATGCCTACTTCTTCATAAGAGAATTTGAGGAAGTATGTCTTATGATGAAAATCTCACACCTTGTAGACGATGCTATTAGGTTGAGATTTATCCCATTTGCACTTAAGGACCTAGCAAAAAAGTGGATCTACAGCTTAGCAGTCGGTTCCATCACATCTTGGGATGGTTTCATCAAGGTCTTCTTGAAGAAATTCTATCCTATCCATAAAATCGCTCTCATTAGGAAGACGATCATGCAATTTAAGCAAGAGCCTAGTGAACCGTTCTGGAGGTACTTTGAACGCTTGAAGGACCTCCTTGTCCAATGTCCACATCATGGAATAGAGAAATGGCGACAATGCCAAATTCTCTATGACGGTTTAGACTATTCCACCAAAACCCTCCTAGAAAGTATGTGCCAAGGGGGTTTCTTGCAGAAAGATGAAGATGAGGGATGGGATTTGTATGAAAATTTAGCTGAGAAAACCATCCAATGGGAATCTGCGAGTGAGACCCCTAAGAATCCTAACTCCATCTCTTCGAAAGGAGGTCTCCATTCCATAGAATCGTCCATCGCTAATGAGGCTAAGTTAGATAATTTAGCTAGAAGACTGGAAGCTCTAGAGACAAAAGAACCAAGTCCAGTCAATCAAGTCAGCCCGAACCAATTTCCATCCCCGGGCTGCACTTATTGTCAAGCCATGAACCATGTGTTTGAGGAATGCCCAGTATTTCAAGCTCAGCAATCCTCCCACGAACCGATGAATGCGGCCTTTTCAAGGCCGAACAATAACCCTTACGCCCCAACGTACAATCCCGGCTGGAGAAATCACCCAAATTTCTCATGGAGCCAGAAAAACAATGATCATTCACGATCCAATCATGCTAACCACTTCCATCAAGGTAACAATTCTTCCAATCATCAACCCAACTTCTCCAATTTCCATCATAATTCTCCCAACCATCCACCAAGCTTTCCAAATTATCAACAGAACTTTCCTAACCAATCTCCACAATCCTCCTTCCAGAATCCTCAATTGGAAAGGAGAATGACTGACTTTGAAAAGAACATGGAGAGATATATGAAAAATCAAGACACTCTCATGCAAACCATTCAGAGGTTAGAGGTTCAAATGAGCCAACTAGCCAACCCACAGAATGAGAGACAAAAGGGTACCCTGCCTAGTCAGCCAGTCACCAATCCGAGGAATTCTCAACAAGCTCATTTGGCTGAGGATCCTTCATTCAATCAATGTAATGTTGTGAATACATTGAGGTCAGGAAAGAAAGTTGATAACCAAGTGTTAACACCCACCAATCCTATTCAGCACAACCACAATCAAGCTTCCACCTCAACCAATCCAAGCTCTTCCAAATCTGACGAGTCTGAAAAAGACAAGTCAGCCAGCCAAGTGCACCAGCCTATAGTACCATTTCCGAATAGGCTGAAAAACAATAAGCAAAATCCGCACATGGACAAGATAATAGAGATGTTTAATCAAGTGAAAATAAATGTGCTACTTCTTGATGCCATCCAACAAGTTCCTTCCTATGCTAAGTTTCTTAAGGACATGTGCACCAAGAAGAGAAAGACTAATGTTCCTAAGAAAGTCTTCCTAGCCACTAATATTAGTGAGCTATTTTCGGGTCCTATCGCTATCAAGTACAAAGATCCAGGTAGCCCTACCATTGCCTGCACAATAGGACAAGCCGAGATTAGTCGTGTACTTCTTGACTTGGGGGCAAGTATCAACTTGCTCCCATTCTCTGTTTATCAACAACTCGGGTTGGGTGACCTTAGTCCAACTCGAGTCACCATCCAACTGGCTGACCGTTCTGTTAAAGTTCCAAAAGGGGAAATTAATGATGTCCTGATCCGGGTAGGGGAGTTCATATACCCTGTCGATTTCATAGTTTTGGAGACACAACCTGTGTCCAACTCCAATCGTAAGGCTCAAACTCCGATCATCCTAGGTCGACCATTCCTTGCCACTGCTAATGCCATCATCAATTGCAGGAATGGGTCTATGAGGTTAACCTTTGGAGACATGACTAGAGAAGTCAATGTCTTCCATCTAGGAAAACAACCCCGTGACATCGAGGACCAAACTTTTGAAGTAAACCAAATTGAGAACTTGACAAGTGAACACGGGGAAGAATTGGAATCAGAAATGGAGATTGACTTCGAGTTAGAGTCTGATGACTTTAATCTCGATCAGGTGGTAGATTCTGCCGTGAATTAGGCTTCAAACCCGATTTCACCAACTATGGAGCCAACAGATTTGACTAGTCCTTCTAGTGAGCCTTCCTCTTCCTTAGAATTGAAAGCCCTTCCTGCGCATCTCAAGTACGCCTATCTAGGCGAACAAGAGACCTTTCCCGTCATCATTGCCTCCCATTTAAATGACGGGGAAGAAAAAGATTTGAAAGATATTCTAAGAAAACATAAGGAAGCCATCGGGTGAACTATGACTGATATCAAGGGATTAAGTCCAACCATCGTTCAACACCGCATCCATCTCAATGAAGATGCCACACCCAAGAGAGATCCGCAGCGTAGGTTAAACCCTATAATGCAAGAGGCTGTTCATGCTGAAATCATAAAACTCTTAGACAATGGGATAATTTATCCCATTTCGGATAGCTAATGGGTCAGTCCTGTCCACGCGGTCCCAAAGAAATCTGGTTTCACCATAGTGGAAAATGAGAACAAAGAGTTGGTTCAAACTCGACTTCCCACGAAGATTCGAGTTTGCATTGACTATAGGAAACTGAATGCTGCAACTCGTAAGGACCATTTTCCACTTCCCTTCATTGATCAGATGCTTGAACGTTTAGCAGGTCACGAGTACTACTGCTTCTTGGACGGTTACTCGGGCTATAACCAGATCCCTATCGCTCCTGAGGATCAAGAAAAGACCACGTTTACCTGTCTATTTGGGACATTTGCTTATCGTCGGATGCCATTCGGCTTATGCAATGCCCCAGCAACGTTTCAACGTTGCATGTTGAGTCTTTTCTCTGACATGGTAGAGCGCTTCTTAGAAATTTTCATGGATGATTTCTCCATCTATGGAGATTCATTCACTCAATGTCTCCACCATCTTGAACTCGTCCTCCAACGTTGTGCTGAAAAACATTTGACACTAAACTGGGAGAAATGCCACTTCATGGTGAAACATGGAATTGTCTTGGGTCATGAAATATCCAAGAAAGGAATAGAAGTGGATAGAGCCAAAATCGAGGTTATTGCTAAGCTCCCCATGCCCAAATGCGTTAAGGACATTAGATCCTTCTTAGGACACGCTGGATTCTACCGAAGATTTATCAAGGATTTTAGCAAAATTGCTAGGCCCTTGACTAATCTGTTAGCTAAGGATGTGTCCTTCACTTTCGATGCTGACTGCATCACTTCTTGGGAGAAGCTTAAGAGAGAGCTGATTTCTGCACCAATCATATCTACCCCGGATTGGTCTAAGCCGTTTGAGATTATGTGCGATGCTTCTGATTTTGCCATAGGCGCTGTCCTAGGACAACGTACTGATAACAAGCAGCATGTGATCTACTACTCTAGTAGGACTCTCAATGACGCTCAACTGAACTACACTACGACCGAGAAGGAATTCTTGGCAGTAGTGTTTGCCTTAGAGAAGTTTCGCCCCTACCTACTAGGGTCCAAAACTACCATCTTCACCGATCATTCTGCACTTAGGTATCTCATGATGAAGAAGGATGCCAAGGCCCGACTCATTCGTTGGATCCTCCTTCTTCAAGAATTTGATCTCGAAATTCGAGACAAGAAAGGTGTAGAAAATGTCGTTGCTGACCATCTCTCACGGATTCCCAATTCTCCATGCAACGAATTACCCATCAATGAGGATTTTCCTGATGAACATCTCTTAGCTATCTCTAGGGAACCTTGGTTTGCTGATATAGTGAATTACTTAGTCACAAACCAAACTCTGTCTCATTGGTCCAAAAATGATGTTTACCGGTTCTTATCCCAAGTCCGGTATTTCTTTTGGGAGGAACCGTATCTTTTCAAGTACTGTTCCGATCAAATTATTAGGAGATGCATTCCCGATGAGGAGGTTAGGAGTGTTCTGTCCTTTTGTCACGAACTTGCATGTGGTGGACACTTTGGTCCCCGCAAGACTGCTGAAAAGGTGCTACAAAGCGGGTTTTATTGGCCCACTCTGTTCAAGGATGCCTATGATTATTGCAAGACGTGCCCTAGATGCCAAATGGTAGGTAGGATCTCACATCGAAATATGATGCCCCTCAACCCAATTCTAGAAATAGAACTCTTCGATGTTTGGGGCATCGACTTTATGGGTCCTTTTCCTAACTCATTTGGGAACCAATACATATTGGTTGCTGTGGACTACGTGTCCAAGTGGGTAGAAGCCATTCCTTGTAAAACTAATGATAACAAAGTTGTCATAAAGTTTTTGAGAGAGAACATTTTTTCCCGCTTCGGAACCCCTCGTGCTATCATCAGTGATAATGGCACCCACTTTTGCAATAGATCTTTTGAAGCCCTTACGCGAAAGTATGCCATAACTCACAAGTTGTCCACACCATATCATCCTCAAACCAGTGGGCAAGTTGAGGTTTCAAATAGACAAGTCAAACTTATATTGGAGAAAACTGTGAACCAAAACCGGAAAGATTAGTCCTTAAAACTTGTAGATGCTCCATGGGCCTACAGGACCGCTTTCAAGACAATTTTAGGAATGTCTCCCTATAGGTTAGTCTACGGCAAACCTTGTCACTTGCCCGTTGAGTTAGAGCACCGAGCCTTATGGGCAATCAAGCAGTTGAATTTCGATTTGACTAAGGCCGGTGACCTTCGGAAATTACAAATTTCCGAATTGGAGGAATTGAGAAATGAGGCCTATGAAAATGCTAGGATCACTAAAGATAGAGTGAAGATTTTCCATGACAAGCACATCATAAGAAAAACCTTTGTCCCTGGTCAAAAAGTCTTACTCTACAATTCTAGGCTTCATCTTTTCCCAGGAAAATTGAAATCACGATGGACTGGGCTATTCGTTGTAAAGACCGTGTTTCCACACGGCGCAGTTGAGATCAGTGACCCCAAGAATGGAAATGACTTTAAGGTAAATGGTCAACACCTTAAACCTTTCTTGGAATCGGTGCCGGTAGATGAAACGGTAACGGTAATAGGTCTTTTTGACCCAGCGTATCAGTAACTTTCCTCCTTTCCATTTTATTTCATGCAATTATACATTTCTTTCATACATTGGGGACACTGCATGAGATAAGTGTGGGGGAGGGTTCTAACATAGCTGATAAAAAAAAAATGGATATATAAAAAAAAATATATATATATATAAAAAAAAATTTTGAAAAAGGGTAGACAATATTTTGATATATTTTTTGTAAGTATTTAAGTCAATTTTAAGGAATAGGAGAATCATAATTAGGATTTCTTTCACTTGGTCAAAATAAGATAACTTGTTTGATTTTTAGGGTTAGGAAGAAAATCTGGGAAAGTAATTTAGTCTTGATATTTACCTTGATGACATATGCACACAAAATACACTTACACACTTAGGGTTTGAAAACAGAGACTCTTATGCCTTATAAAAAAAAAAAGTCTAATTATTGAGTAGCTAGGTGCTTTGGCCTAAGCAAGCCTTAGTATTTATGCAAAAGATAATTAGACAAGCTTGAAAAAAAAGAAAAAAAAAAGTATTCTTTGATTAAGCTGGGTACTTATGCCTCATGAAGCATAAGTATTCACGCCTAAAAGGGGTACCTCGTATAAATAATGTGTATACTCTGATTAAGCTGGGTATTTATGCCTCAGGAAGCATAAGTATTCACGCCTAAAAGGGTTACATAGTATAAATAAAAACCTTGGTTCTGTGGCCTTATCTGCTCGGGTGTTTAGGTCCTTAGGGGTGTTTTCTCACCTGGTGCCCTAAAACCGTCCGGTTTGGGTGTCACCGACTGAAAGCTCGTTACATGGGCAGATTAGAAAGCCTAATGAAATCAAGGGATAAAATTTCACCAAAAAATAAATAAATAAATAAATAAATATGAGGCATAGGAGTTAATGTTGAAAAACCCTTAGTAAACTTCACAGTCACGATGGTGCATACGACTCAGGGTAAATTAATAGACTAGATGAGAAGTACAGTTTGACTCCTTATTTTAAATTGACAACATGTTTTTGAGTGGAGACTAAGTTTAGGAATGAAAAATTTGATATTCCTATAACTTATAGATTACTTAAACTCTCACAAATATACTTCAAATATTTTCGCCTTCCAAAAAAAAAAAAATAAAATAAATAAAAAAATAAAAAATAAAAATGCTTTTCGAAAATACTAACCTTTTCTCTTCCTTTTTGGATTTTGTGGGTGTAATCCGCTGAAAACCCTCACGAGACAAAACTCGTCCTCTAGGGGTGACCTAGAGGTTTAACGGCTTGTTGCACATGCTCAGTGCAATCGAGTGACCTGCGAAAGTGGTCTAATAATTGATTCAAGTTAGTCTAATGTTTTTGCTCGAGGGCGAGCAAAAGATAAGTGTGGGGTGTGATTTGTCACATACATTGCATTTATGTTGTCACTTTACCACACTTGTTAGCTAATAAATTCTATTAATAAGTTGTCTTTTTCTTTGCTAAATGTAGGCCCAAGTGCTTAAAGGAAGAAAGGAGGAACAAGCCCAAAAGCCCACTTTATTCTGAGTTAATTCAGAATAAACTCGAAGTGAAGAAATCTGGGCTATCAAGGAGTTGAGAAAATCCCTCCTTGAATCGAGGAATCGAAGCTAGAAAATCAAATGCTAATTCAGTCAGTGGTTGAAGAAGCAACAAGAAAATCAGCTGGATATGCGAGAAGTCCTTCACCCAAGATGGCTCCCCCCTCTTGGTGTGGCCACCTGGCCACACCATTGCCGCAAAATCGCGGCAATAGCCGCGTTTTTGCGGCAATCTTAGGGAGTTAGGGGGAGCGTTTGCTCCCCCGACCTCCCCGGGATCGTGGTTGTTGGGTTTTTGGCTATAAATACCTCTTTCAGCAAGGCAAAAAGCAGCGAAGACTAGGATTAAACCTTGCTTTTATTTTCTTAGGATCTAGGTTCATTGTTAGTTAGAACACAAGTTGTAACTCTGTTGTTTACTTTGTAGTTCAGTTTAAAAAGCTTGTGAGAGAGAGGACTGAGAGCTTGTAATCAAAGATTGAAGTGACAGCAATTCAAGAGCAAGCCATCTTTTCTCCACTCGTGTTTCAGTATGTTGCGCATGTTTATTTTTGCTTTGTCATTTTCCATGAATAACTAAAGGGTTTTCTGGGCTAGCTATTTCCTTTCTCTTGTTTTCTTCTCCTCTATTTTTTAAAGAAAAAGTCCCGATGACTCATATGCATGCCTCCCTTACAAGCCTTTCTTTTTGAAAGTGTTCTTGAAGGCACATGAGGATGGGCATAGATAGTTGAATTCACTATTCTCTCTTGATCTTCTTGTGAATCATTTTTAATTCATTCTTGCTTCTTCGCGCTTTATGTTTTAATATCTGATTCCAACTCTTTCTTGAAGATAAAGAACTCAACCCCTCTACATCTTATGTGCTTTACTCAAAGCTCTCTAAAAAGAATCAACTGTAAGTCTTGCAAATGAACCCGAGGGACTTAATATTTTAAGAGAAGAATGAACAAGTGAGTAGGAAGATAGTAAGCCCAGATTTGATTTCATATTATAAAACAACATCACAACTCTTAAAACTTTTTACAAATCACTTTCTCCAAATCCTTTTCTGAAAGTTCAAATTTCTCTTTTTCATCTCTTTTCCTTCCATTCTCTTTTTCTAAAAAAACGAACACACTTCTTTGTTTCTATTTACTTCACCGAAACGCTTCTATCGCATCCCTCCTCGTGGACTCGACCCGTTAGCCACAAGCTACACGGTACATTCTTAACTTCATTGGTTGTTTCATTTGTTTTAGCAATCATGTTCTGAGGGGAGTACTGACTCCCTACTTCCTGTTACATTCTTGAATGGGCATAATATAAGACCCACCTCTTTTTTGCCTAGCGGTAGGTTCCGGGTTTAGCTCTGAAACATCTTGGGTCGTGGTCCCAGGTATGTACGGGACCCACTGTAAACATAACACATTATTTCATCATCAATTTCTAATAACAACCTCAGCTTAGTCATATATAGATGTATGTGTGTTGGGTCGCTAGGGCATATACCTAGATATATGGGTAGGATGAGTAATAATAATAAGATGCTAATCAATAATTCATCATGCTGTTTTGCAATTTGGGTTGTATACATTCAGATTACGATAACATGAGATATACAATATATAGATGAGGCTTTCCTTATTTGGATTATTCCTTCGACATACTTATTCATGAAGTCGTAATCTGTGTTGTACTGCTGGTTTTACCGTATTTGTTTTCATTGGGTTTTTATTCAAAATTTTGATTTTATTATTATTATTATATTATATATTCCTAGTTTTACCCCTTGTGTACTCCTCTACTGATCTCCGGCTGTTACCATATTGTACACAGCCTATCTCTTGCCTGATATTACATTTGTATTACCGTGCCTAATCTCCTAACTTGTTTAATCTTGGTTTTATATAGATTCTCTAGTTATCATATAATTACTGCTTCTTGATGATTCATACTATTCTATTTAGCAGTTATTATGAACAGCTCAGGTTAGGCATACTCAGTCGATGGAGACATGTGGTATATGGTATATAGATGATGGTTTCCTTATTTGGATTATCCCCTGAAGGTATAAATCTCATGAATCTATCTATTGAACCCATAAAATTGATTTTGTCGCTTATGTACATCTCATCACTTGATATCCTATTCATGTTCGAGTGTGTATGCTCACGACACGATTTTTAATGCATGCTTTTGAATCAGATTTATCGATATACGTGTGCTTATCCTTACATGCCACTTGATATTCATCACACCACTCGATGGGGTGTTCTAACTCCCCTGTATCTACATGTTCAAATCTTGGACCTTGGACCGTGATGGACATCCTGTTGATTAGAGTGGCACAGTGGAAGCGTAATGGATTAGGGTAAGACCAGTCTGAGGCCCTATCCTTCTAGCCCCCCCCCCCCCCCCCCCCCGCTCATCTCTCGAGTTTTTCTTTTGTAACTCGAGAGCATATTTTACATTGTTCATAATTGTACATCTCTTTGTATTCTCGCATTTGCGCCTATCAGTGATGTAATATTCTTGTAATATTGTGTCACATCCTGTGATAACTTTGTAATTGTACTCATATGTTAGAATGTATAATGTACCACGTACTTTCGTACTCTGATTCTTACATGCACTGATGCTTAGTGTATATATGGGATGGTATTTTCGACCTACGTATATACGTTGCAGTAACATCTCCATACCCGCAGGATCGTGGCGTTACAAATAAGGTTAGAGATATCATGATTGGTCAAATATTGATAAGGTAGAGATTCCTCATTCTTATAAATATTGGCTAATTGACTAATTTTTCCTTCTAACCTATCGATAGATTAGGTAAAAGAATTTTGGCTTTGAATCATGTATTCCAATTCTTTTCTAAGTCACTAGTTCTTTTTGTTGTGGTAGGACTTGAAAAACTAAGCATGAAACATATATTTGAAAATTTTGTGGGTTTATTGAGTTCGTCAAGTTTTGAACTTGTCACCCGGACTCATGCAAGGCTTCTAGAATCTTTTTGTTTTCAGAATGAATCAAGGCGTCCATCCTCTTTTCGAAATCTGATTTTCCTCTATTGGTTGTTCAAGAAAAGAGGTATACGAAGCTACATGTTGGTAAGGTGGTTGACCATATGACTCGGGGTAACTGTATCCTCACTGACTTGGTGAAGAGTGGAGATGATGATTCCAGTCTTTTTTTTATAATATTGAGACTGGGCATATGTTGATTCAGATAAAACCAATCAGGCATACTTGGTTAGTTAAAATTATGTAATGTTGGGTTGGTGTTATCTGAAAAAGAGGTCGGGTGAAATATGGATTACTATTAAATTTGGAAAAATTGTAGTTATAATACATTTCACACAAATAGTGACAAAAAACAAACAAAAAACAAACAAAAAACAAACAAGTAAACAAACAAAAAGAAACAAAAACTTAGCATATGTTAGAGTAGACCTTAGACCTAGACGACACCTAACTGGTTGACTGTCCACAAGAAGTATATTGCAGCAATCTGACTACGAGTTAATCAGTCAGGTAGGAAAAAGATCAGTGAGAGGTATCCGTACCTGAGCAACGAGCCTAGTTTTGTCAAACCACTGTTCTTCAAGGTTTTGCCTCTCAATCCCCAATCTTTGACACCTATTTGAGTAGAAACTCTAACAACTTCCTCCTTAGGTCAATCTTCTAATGAGTCCCAGATGTCCCTAGGGCCAACGTCTTGAGTTAGTGAGTGAGGAGATGATTTTCGGGTTAAGAAAGGGTAATGACTTGCTCACCTTATATTATTTAATGAGTTATGCTCTTAATTGTTTTAGTGCGCGTGTGCAGATACTTAGCAAAAAGTAACACTTAAGCAATATAAATCATTTAAAAGTGTTCTCTATACTAAATGTTATTGACACTTACCTTTTCTTTAGCACTCTTCAACAGTTATATAAAGGTAAACGAATTAAGAAAATATCTAAATGCAAATCTAATCATTTTTTTGCATTTACAAACAATATGTTCCTATTAAGATTAGAAAGATGCGTACAGTAAGCTAAATAAGAAAACTAACAACAAAAGAAATCTAAATTTTGCAATTCAACCACCTTGCAAGAAAGAAGAGCGAGTAGTCCACTCTACTTGTCGTGAAAACGTGGCTTTTGCTGCATTTAGGTGACAAGGTTGAGGGTTTCTAGGCTCTGCTTTTTAGAGCAGAGTCCCAAATCCACTTATTATATCTGCAGCTCTCGTTTTCTTAAAATCGGCCCCTGTACACAAAAACAGAGAAGAAAGTTAAACCGAATAAGTTAATTAAAAAGAAAGAGTTACCGTCCATCCTCAGCAATGGCGCCAAAATTTGACCAAGGTCGAACCTGCACAGAAAAATACAGAGTTTAGAAATGGTGGCAGGGTTCCTCAACTACCGCTATTGCAAGTGACTATATTGGCCGTGATCCACAAGGAGGGGTTGTGATGGAAGCGTTTAGTAATCTTTTTAACTTTACTAAATCAGGTTAAATAGTTTCTTCTTAGTTTTTTTTTAAAAAAAAAGAAAGATTGTTAAGTTAGAAGAAGGGAAGATAGAAGAAGGTGGTGTTGGCATTAAAAAGAAACTTAAGTTAAAAAGAAAGAGAAATAAAGAAAGAGTTGGATTTTAGAGTGATTCTAAACTAGGAAATTAAAAGAAAGAAAAACTAAGAATACTTACCTCTTTTGGTTGATTACTTATCTTGATCTTCAGTAATGGTTTTACCCTAAAGTGGAGGCGATCAGCTCATAATCCCTAAGATTGGATCCTGTTCTCGTCCACATTACAAGCATGAAATAATACAGACAATAAGAAGGAATCCATTATTATGACCTATCGGTGGCACTCGCAATGACAAGCCTCTTCTGATGCTATAAGACTCATATGAATAGTAATCAAAAACCAAAAGAAACAAGAAGAAGAATAAAAAGGTAAGCTTTGGATTAAATTGAAAAATGATGAAAGAAAGGAAAAATGATTTATATCGGTGTCACTCTCAATACAATTCTTCCTCTTCTTCTCTCATTAATCTCTTCTATAACCTAAGTTTACAATTAAATTGAAAATTACATAAGAAATGAAAACAAAAATCTAAGTTAAAACTATAAAAAAAGCCTAATTCTAACTCTCTGCTGGAGTGGTGCCCATCTTCCTCTGAAATGTGCAGTATTTATAGGAGAACTGGAGTGCGGAGAAGCATACGAAGATAGAGAGAGCAAAGGCTCCCCCAACTGCCTTAACAATGTCATAGAAACGCGGCTTTGGCCGCATTTCTGCAGTCTCGATCTAGCCGTAGAGCCAGATCCCTAGCCGTTGTCCTTTGATTTTCGATACTTTTTGATCTTCTATTAGAATTACTCTTTTCTCTCTGGATTTGTGATTATCCCTGTGATTCTTTAAGCTAACCGAATAGATCCAGTTTTAACTAGTTTTTATTCGGTATTATCTTCGCTGATATGCTCTGATTTTCAGTTAGAACTTCGCTTATCCCCCTAAATCTTCTGAATATTTGTCCCAATCCTTGATTTTTATTTAAACTCACTTAAATATAAATTTAATTGGGCTTTTGGGCTCATTTTCTTGCATTCTCCATTAAATAAGGATTGTACATCATTAGAAAAAAAGATAATGTGAGGAGAACAGGACCGATATCTCTGTATCGTCTTTGAAGAAGCGAGCTAGAAATATCTTCTCAAGGTTGGTCCATGTCTTGATAGAGCCAGCGGGAACTTCATGAAGCATTCAAAGGCTACCCACTTGAGGGTGCCATTGAACAAACGAGCCGTGATGGCATCGTTTGATATTACATACTCGGTCTGAGATTTGAAGTAGTATATATGCTGGTTCAGTGACCCTTTGCCGTCAAAGGTGTGTAGGGTTGGTTCTTTGAACTTGGGGGATAGGGAGCATCATCTCATTCGAGCGAGTATATGGTCGAACTATTCCTGCCTCTTGAAGGAGTTCTATTAGCAATGGCCTCCAGGCATTTCTCAAGTTCATTCATCCTTTTGGAGTGATTATCTTCATTTTCTGAACTGTATTCCTCTTCAGATGAAGACTTGAGAGGTTTAGAATTGGAGCTACTCGCACCCTCAGTTTTCTCAGAAAAAGACCTTTTCCCCTGCTTCTGTTTCCCTTACTCTAGTTGGAGGAAGCATTAGGCTTGGGACCCTTCAGCCTTGTCCTTTGTTTTGTCAGCAACTGAATTATCATCACCTTGAAGTTGTTGATAGACTATTGCTGGACTTGGAGCATCTTCTGCTGCTCTTTTTGCACTCGAGCTTGCTTCTCAAACCTCTTAGCCACATCTTTTGGAGTTCCGGCTATATATGCAAAGGCCTCCTTCTCCATATAAGCGTTGGACAACTAAGATTCTGCGATAGCGGAGTGCTCATCACTTGCTTCAATCTCTCTAACCAAGGCATTGTAGTCCTCGGGGGCTATAGCTCTAGTTCAGATGCGAATACTTGATAGATTCCTTCTAGTTCAATCAGTATTTTTTCCAAACCTGAGAAACTTTCTGCATCGAAATCCTCAGAACTGAGAGCTAGTTGCATTCTCTTTGACTTGTTTGGTGTAGTGCTTGGACCCACCATGTTCGAAGTCACCTTTAGATATTCTACATCGGAAAATGATTTCTTCTTACAGAAGCGACACCTTTTGGCTAAGTTAGAGGGTGAGGCTGCTGATAATTGGTTGAAGACCGACGGTTTGCTCATATGAAAGCTGCAGTGAAACTCGTAGAGTACTGTTGTGATGAGATGCTCACAGCAACATTGGGGACAATTTGATGAACATCCGTCTATTGAGTTAAATAATCTATCAGATCTGTTGCAGAGATATCTGAAGAACTAGCCTCAAACCCATAGAGGTGAGGATATGTCAGTTCAGTACTGTTCTTGGCCACTTGAGGCTGAATGCGAGCTTCGTGTTTCTATAATGAAACGTGAAGGTCGCGTGTCAGTGCAGCCTTCATCTGGACGCGGGTCTCATGTTCTGCAAGAGAAACACGGACCTAGCATTTTGGCAGAATTGCAAGCTGAACACGGGTCTCGCGCTCTGCATGAGAAACGCGAACCTCACATTTTGGTATAGTTGCAGGCTGGACATAGGTCTCACGCTTTGAAAGAGAAACGTGAATGATCGTACACATATTTTGTATTCTTTTCATTATACTCCTACATTTAGCGTGTAATAAATCTACTAATTTCCTTGTCTCAAATGTTTATTTTGCAGAAGATAATCATGAAGAGAAAGAGGATTAAACTAAATAAATACCAGTTAAAATTAGATTTAAATGGATCTATTTGGTTAGTTGAAGATGATCCCAAATCTAGTTAGAACAAATCAAGAATTGAGGCAAATGTTCAACTGAAGATCAGAGCAAATCAGAAAGATAACACCAAATGGAAACCGGTAAAATTTAGATTTTTATAAATTTATTTTGATTAGCTAAAAATCAATCGAGGATAATGTCAAATACAGAGTCCAAATTCAAAATCCAAAGGGATAAATGGATAGAGAGAAGATCAACGGATGAGATGAAGCAATTTTAACTCAGATTCTGACTGGATATATTTTAGTATTTGAATCATAACGTTTGCAACCAAAACTCAAATCTGATGATTCAAGATGATCCAAAAAGAAGACTTAAAGTGCTATAACTCTTAAGTTGATTACTATTTCTAATTCTGTCATTTGATAAGTTATATTCAAAAATTAACTCGCCAATAAGCTGCAGATCAGAACTGAATATCTACATCAAATCAAGTTTGGAGATAAGGGGAGGATTCAAATTCAGAAATTGTCACCTCTCCCTATCTTCATACTCCTCTACCTTCTGCATTTCTCCTATAAATACATGCAATCTCAAAGACAAATGAGGACGATCAAGCAGAGATAGGTTCTTAGGCCAGTTTTTCATTTTTTTAGTGTAGGTTTTTATTTTCATTTTATGTAATTTTTATTTCTTTGTAAGCATAGGCTAGACTGAGATTCATGTAAGTAAGAGAGAGACTTATATTGAGAATGACATGATATAACCTCCTCCTTTCTTTCATAGTTTCTACAAGCAATCAAAGGTAACATTTTTAAGCTTTTCTTTGCTTATATGTTCTTCTTCTTCTTTGTACTTTTCCTCTTTTGGTTTTGATGAATATCCAAGTGAATTTAGAAGCATCAGTATAGCCATGTTTGTGTGAGTGCCACCGATATTTCATGATGATGTTCTCCTCCTCAAGATTTCGTATCATTTTATTCTTGTTCGTCTTGATGATGTAATGCGAATGGAGATTGAGCTCGATCTTATGGGATATATGTTGATCGCCTCTGAAGCAAGGTAAAACATGCAAGGATTCTAGGTAAGTAATCAATCAGAGGAGGTAGTATTTCTTTTAGGTTTTCTTTCTTTTCTTTTAACTTTTGTTTAGAACACCAACACCACAATCTCCTAACTCTTTTATCACTCTTTTTAATTTCTTTATATAAATTTATTTTCTATTTTCTCCACCTACCACTTTCTTCTTAACTTAACTGTAACTTATTTTTCCTTTTCTTTTCAAGAGCCAAAAGAAGATCTTTAACTATTGATTGTAACTGAAAAGAGAACTTACTAAAAAGCTTCCATCGCTAGTCCCTTCTTGTTGATCACGACCCGCATAGCCACTTGCTATCGCGTAGCATTGAGTACTTGCACATTCTATTCTTAAGTTCTGAAATTCTGTATTAGATAAAAATCTAATTCAAATTTTTGTGTCGTTGCCGGGAAGGGACGGTAAGTAATTCTCTTTTTAAGTTTACATTTTTGATTAACTCTCTTCTTTGTTCTTGGTGCTCAATAATAGATATCAAGAAAATTTTTGCTGCAGTGGACATATAAGTGGCCTTGGACTCTGCTCAAGAAAGCAGAGCCCAGAAGCCCTCATATTTGCTACATTTCACTGGCAATCTGAGTGAACTACTAACCTGTATTTTTGTAGGTTGGCTAAATTGCAAAGTAAAAATTCTGCAGCTATTTATTTTCTTGATTAACTCACTGTACATACTTTCTAAGCTCAACAGTAAATTGATGTTTGTTAAATGCTAAAAACGGTTTAGACTTTGCATTTAGGCACGTGTCTAATTCGTTTACATTTTACATTACTATTGAAGAGTGTTGGAGCAAAGGTACGTGTGCATAGCATGAAGTATGGGAACACTTTTGAATTATTTACATTACTTAAATGTTGTTTTTCATGTACACATTGCACTAAATTAATTTAAGGGTTTGTCCTATAAACAAGATAAGGTGGGGAAGTCATTATCCGCCCTTAGCCAACAAACTATCTCCTCACTCACTAACCCAAGCCTAATGAAAACTAAGCAGAGGTTGGCCCTAGGGACATCTCGGACTCATATAGAAGACTGACCTAAGGGGAAAGTTAATTAGAATTTGACTCTTGCCAAATCGGTGTTTAAGGTTGGGGATTGAGGGGCGAAACCCCGAAGGTTGGTGATTTGGCATAATTAGGCTCATTACTTAGGCACGGATACCTCCACTGATCTTGCCCCTACCTGGCCGATTAACTTGTGGTCAGATTCTGTAATATACCCCCGTCGATAATCTAACCAGTTAGGAGTCGTCTAGGTCTAAGGTCTACCCTAACTTAGGTTAGATTTTTTTCTTTTTATTTGTTTACTTATTTGTTTATTTTTCTTTGTTTATGTTTGACATTTCTTGTGTGATATACCTTATAACAATAATTTTTCCAATTTTAATGGTAATTTATGTTACACCCTGACCTCTTTTTCGGATATTACCAACCTGGTATATCATAACTTTAACCAACCTAGTGTGCCAGATTGGTCTTATCCGAATCATTACATGCCCCAGTCCCAATACCATGAACAAGACTGAAATAATCATCACTACTCTTCACAGAGTCAATGGGGATACAACTCCTCAATGGGGATACAACTCCCCTGAGTCATATTGTCAATCACCTTACCAACATTCAGCTTCATATAATCCTTCTCCCGAACTACCATTAGAAGAATCAATTGACTGAGAAAAGAGGATGGAAGTCTTAGAGGAGCTTAAGTGATGAATTCAAATTCTAGAAGACTCAAAATTCCGTCAAAATTTTCAAATCACAGAACCTTACTCTATTTTTTCAAGAAAAACATGCCGACTTAGAAAAGAGTATGGAATTCATGGTTCAACTCTAAAATGATCCACTCGATATGATAGAAGCAAGACTTAGTCGATTGAAAAACATGCGTAGGTATAAGGAAACTCTCCCTATCCAATCTTTGACTATTCTCGACACTTCTAGCCATATTGATGAAAACCATCAATCACAGTGTCTTGAAGACTTTGACCAAGATTTAATTTCACCATAAAACCTTGAACTTGACCAATATTAACCAATAGACGAACTGACAAGTTTTCTTTTTAATGAGATTGAAATTGATTATGAATGTGAACCTGATCCCCAATTTTGTGATTTAGTTTCCGTTTTCGAATCTATGTTGACTCCGGTATTCTTACCTAATTTGGACCAATTTTCCAAGCTAACATTTATTCCCGTACCCATAGATTTAGAAATAGAATCACTAATTTTAGATAGTCACATTCCATTGATGGGAAAAGAATGTGAATTTTAATTCTTGGACTTGCACTCAACTCTTGAACCAAAACTAACTCTCGAACCCAAAGTTGATTTTTTCGAGTTAGTATTGGTTCCTGAACCTATCATTCTTGAGCCCAAGTTAACTATTCCACCAAGTCACATTCTTTTGTTGGACATAGGTATAGACCATAATGACTCCGTGATGATTTTTCAAGACTGGTCATGTAAAGGGAGTAAGTTTCAAGATAGAATCTTTAACGATCCTATTCATATTGGGGACTGTAAATATGTAAATAGAAAAGAGGTGAATAAAGGTGGGTTCTGTGAACCATCACATTATCTTGATTGGGTAGCAACGCTCGACCCAATCAGACCACCACCAGAGCCACCACCATAAGCTAATTTTCCTTTCCTTTCTTCTTTTTCATGCATCTATGCATTAATTCATACATTGAAGACAATGCATGAGAGATAGGTGTGGAGAAGGGTTCTAACATAACTTAAATTTTCCTTTTATTATTAAATATATATATATATTATCAATATTTTCTTTACTTTTAAAAATTTTTTGAAAATAGAAACAATATTTTGACATATTTTTTGTAAGATAAGTCAATTTTAAGGAATAGGAGAATCATAATTAGGATTTCTTATACTTGATCAAAATAAGCTTATTTGTTTGATTTTCAAGGTTAGGAAGAAAATTTGAAAAAGTAATTTAGTCTTGACTTTTACCTTGATGATATACACATGCTTTATACACTTACACACTTGGGGTTCGAAAACAAGATTCTTATACCTTATTAAAAAAAGAAAGAAAAAGAAAAAGAAAAAATATATAAAAATTCTCTGATTAAGCTGGGTATTTGTACCTCATAAAGCATAAGTATTCACGCCTAAAAGCGGTTCATATAATAAAATCCTTAGTTTTGTGGCCTTGTTTGTTCGAGTTCTTAAGTCCTTGGGGTGTTTTCTCACCGGTGCCCTAAGATCGTTTGGTTTGAGAGTCACCGATTAAAGGCTCATTACATGGGCAGATTGAAAGCCTAATAGAACTAAAAAATAATATCACCTAAAATTAATATATATATATATATATATATATATATATATATATATATATATATAATAAAGCATAGAGTTAGAGTTAAAGAACCCCGAGTTAAAATTTCACGGGCACAAAGGTGCATATAACTTAGGATAAAATATTAGACTAGATGAGAAATACAGTTTGACTCCATACCTTGATTGATAACTGTTGACACTTAAAAAAGACAAGATTCTCATTGGTCCGAACAATGTCCAAACTTGTTGACATTTACAAAAGACAAGTGACAGACGAGCTGAAGATCAGTTTTCACCCATCTTCGAGGGACAAGGAAGCAACTTGGACTCCACTGATCCAACAAGCAGACAGTGAACCCAGATTGTTTCTAAACAGACCTCAGCAGGTCTAAGATGCTAACACTTAGCATCACACGAGCCCAAAGGGATAGCCTCGCTTGAGAGGCTAATATCACCCGACTTCACCTCGAAGACATCCAAAGCCTCGCCAGGAAGCTAACTCGCAACTTCGCCACGGAGGACTTCCAGCTCCGCCAAAGGGTTTCTTTCGGACTTCGCCAGAAACCGTCTCTAGCTCCGATGTGAGTTCAAAGCGGGCATCGCCGCTAGTGGTCTGCTATGGTCAACCTTTGACCAATCAAATCTCCAGATGAAAAAAGGTTCTAATCGGATCAAATCCAATCAAGATCAAATCAGAGATCAAATTTGGCAATTGATTGCCACAATCTCTTGACTCTTCTAAAAACGAGTAAGAAGATCAGGGGAAATCCTCCAACGATATGGAAAGGATCAAGAAGATCAACCGACCTGCCAATTCTAGCTTCGCAGAAGCTGATCCTAGCCTCGCAGCAAGGCTACTTTTCAGATTTAAACAGATTTGATTCAATCTGTTTCCATATCTTCAAGGGACGATTATACCCTTGCTCTCCCTATAAATAGCCCACCAGGGGTACAAGGAGGAAGAGATACAAGAGGAATCCACAAGCAGAGGCTTCTTCATAACGCACCGTGCGCTCTCGAATTCAGAGACCTTTTAGAGAATTGCTTTCTCTAATCAGGGTGTCGATACCCTAACATCGTCCTTCTTCTCAAGGAATCTCCCGAACCAGGTGAGAAGGAATTCCTTATTGAAGGCGATTTTAAGAAGCAGCAAGAGGGTTCTACCAACCTTCTGTTCTCTGATTCCCCGAACCAGGCGAGAAGGGAATCTCATCGCTCGCATTGTCAAAGGGACAAAGTGGTCGCGCGCTGACCAGACTCCTATCGGCACACTTCTCCAGAATCTCTGAGGAGATCTATTTGTAATCTTTTTAAGAATACTTGTAATTTAGCTCCTCAAACTCTTTTTTTGTAAGTTTTCCCCCTTTGCAAACATAATGGAAAACAAGATGGCGACTCCACTGGGGACGAAATTCTCCACTGCCGAGAATCAAGTGTCGCAATGCGACAAACAGACCTCCAGGTCTAACTCTGAATTCAGAAAAGCCGGTGCAGCCAGAGCTTCCCTGGCTAAATCTTCAAGGAAAGTCTCTGAGGAGACTGAAAAGGTTTTCTGCGAACCTGCTGCGGTCCTCTGGTGCAACAAGGAAGCACGCCCGCAGTCTGATTCCTTTACTTGTGAGAACTTAGTGGTTCAGTTCGATCAAGGAAGATTTGAAGAAGTCCTCTCTGGGGGTGGCCCAATGCTTCGAGCACGGAAGCATAGGAGGGTTTCCACGACCAAGGTTTCAAATCAGAAACCGGAAGCAGAATTCTGCCAACACCCCTCAGCCTCGTGTGTGGCTAATCAGGTTCCTTGCGAATCTAAGCCTCCTCTGCCAAGGCGGATATGGAAGCCTAAACAGGAGTCTTCAACCGAAGCTTCAGGCGTAGCTACGCCTAAACCGCGCTTCTCTCGCGAAGAAAAAGGCAAGATGTCTGTCTGCTCCAATTATAAAGTTACGACGGCAATCATACCGTCGTCCAATTAAGAGCAGCAATGCCTCGCGCCAGCCCCGTTCTCATGAGCAAAGCTACCCCACCACAGCGTACGCGCAGGGCTCATGACCGCGAAGCTGAAGCCGAGGTACCATCTAAGGCTAATTACCTCACAGCAGCATAGCGGGTAAAGCACCACAGCGTGCTCCGCTTTTCAGTGCGTCAAGCACTAAGTTCACGCCTGTTGACGAAGCTAGAACCAAAGCACTATCCAGTGCTAATCCCATCTGCAGGGATAAAAGAAGCAGGACATCATCCCATGTGCGATCCAAAAGAGCCTTTGCGCTCGATTGCAGAGACCCGACCGGGTCTGATTTGAGGAAATTATTGACGGATAGACAAACCTCTTCCTCCTGTTGTCAACAAATGGGATGTCAACTGCTGACACTCCACTCGGTCCATTGCCGGCTGGGACCAATCTCCGCCACGCCTCCAAGACGACGGTCAGTTTTTGATCGACTATCGGTACAAGCCCCGATGTAGCATCGCAGAAGGAGTATCTTGCGAGATCTCCCCTCCGCATCCGTCAACATGACTGGGAGAGGATGAGAGCTACGCAGGGGAAGACAAACATCTGACGACACCCCCTACAGCTCCCCAGATCCAGACTACAGCCCAGGCTTAGGCGAAGTCTTGGTGCATGAGGAAGGTGTTTTCCGAAACACCAGATCCAGGGTGGCGATACCTTACAATTATGAACAGCCTTCTTCCTCGACGGCCCTAGCCTCGCTAGAACCCAGGAGATCACTCCAATCATCGGACGAGGAAGATGAAGATAGTGGGTATGCCTCTGCGACAACAGTTAGCTCGGTGCGAACAAACAGAGCATCAGTCAATATGGCTGATAACGTCAACGACGATCTTCGTCGGCGCCTGGAAGCTCAGGAGCAAACTTCCAGAACCCAGCAAGAGGCTCTGGACAATATTCAATAGATGCTCGCTCAACTCCTCAATAACCAGAATAACAATGACGTCGGGAGCAATCACGATGAGGAGGAACACTTCAGCAATGAGCAGCCAAAGACGGAGAAATCCAAGGAGGGTTCTTCCCTAGACGCCGAAGTCCTTAAGGGCCTCCAGGCTCAAATCGCATCCCTAGCTCAGAGGGATGAATTAAAGAAGGTAGGGGCAGTCCGTCCTTATCCGCTGGAGTGGGATTCGGTGCCATATCCACCGAAGTTCAAACCGCCAACGCTGCATACCTATGATGGAAAGAGCTCGCCAAATCAGAACATCTACTATTTTCGGTCTCAGACTGGTAATGTTATAAGCAATGATGCCATCATGGCTAGGCTTTTCATTGGCACCTTAAAGGGGGTGGCATTTGACTGGTTTCGCAGTCTTCCCCCGGCTCTATCAACTCCTGGATCGACCTGGAAACTCAGTTCCTCTCTCGTTTCTATGAGGATGATACCGAAGTAACCATGGATAAGCTCCTCTCCACTGTGCAGAGGAAGAGCGAATCTGTCCGTGACTACATTGAACGGTTTAGAAACTTATCCTTGATGTGCCCAGCTGGGATGCCATTACCCATGCTCTTGCAGACATGCAGACACAACTTCTTAGACCAAGTGGAAGTTCGCATGGGGGCAGTCAAAGCCCATACTTGGAAGGAATTGGTCGAACAGGCAGAGATAGCCGAGAAGTCGGCTAAAAAGTTCGAACCATCCGCCCCTAGAGGCAAGTGGGGGATGAACAACAAAGGGCGTAGAGACCTACCACAATCTTCTCAAGCTAAAGGCAAAGAGACTATGTCTGTGGAATTACCTGGAGATATGCAGTCGAAGGCCAAGAAGAGTGGCTTCAACAATCAGGAGCCCAAATTCCCTCCAAAGCAATACTCGTTCAAAGACGATCAGGTGGTCACGATATTCCATCTGCTCCACAAAGGGAACAAAATAAAACTGCCAGATGCTCGGCGTCCCAATGAGATAGGGCGCACAAACGACCCTAAATACTGCCTCTACCACAGGATGATCCACCATCCTACTGACAAGTGCTATGTCCTCAAGGACAGAATACAAGCCCTGGTCGATGCCGGGGTTCTAACGTTGAAGACAGAGCAGAAGAAAGTCACTGCCAATATGGTGACTCTTGAGTTCGGCACCACTCAAAAGGTCACAGTTCCTGACGGGACTTATTCCGTCCCTGCGCCACGGTTGGAAATCAAGCATCTTCCAACTACAGCTCAAAAGAATAGGGGTCTTGTTCCCTTAACATTGGAGACAGGAGAAGTCATGTGGATACATCCAGACCTCGTCCAAGACGTACAGCGGGATCCAAAGCAGCCCAACTCAAAGGGCAAGTCTTGCAATGTCATCTCCATCCTGCCAGACGACGACAATCTGACATCGGCTTCCCTCAGTGATTCTAAAGGAGAAAAGCATGCTTGCACAGCGCAAGCCGACGCGCCTCAGCAGACGGGCACCCGATCCGGAAAATTATACTTGAGGCAGTATGAAAAGTCTACTGACGAGATACAACAGCAAACGACGTCAGTACAAATACCAGCATCCACTCCAGTCCCAACCAAGGGAAAAGAGAGGCCTAAGGAGGTACGATTCGACCACGTATTGAAGAAACCACCAGGCCAAGGGTTTGATATGCCCTTTCGCTTTGACATATTGGCTCAGCTGGCCAATATCCCAGCTCGTATCACTATACACAAGCTCCTTCGCCTCTCGAAAGAGACAAGAGAAGCACTCAGGGATGCGCTAGCCAATTCAGAATCCTTTCTGACATGCATGCTTGAAATCCCTAACGACGACGTTCAATCTTCTTGCCCAGAATGTCATCACGCACAATCGAAGGTGCCCGCTATTACCTTCACGGCGGAAGATATGCTTCTCAAAGACAACAAGCACGATCGACCTCTGTACTACACCGGATATATCGGTTCAACGTGCATTGAAAGAATATAAGTCGATCCGGGGTCTGCACTCAGCATCATCCCCAAAAGGCTTCTCTACTTCCTCGGCATACCATTGTACAGGTTGTCCGCAACCACTACTACAATATACGGTTTCAACGCCAGGAGCAGCCATCCACTGGGGAAAATTCGACTCCGTTGCAGAATCGGGAGCTGAAGTCAGAAGTGACATGCTATGTCATTGATGCTGACACATCATATAACCTGCTGCTGGGACGGCCATGGATCCATGCCAACTGGATCGTTCCCTCCACCCTGCACCAATGCTTCAAGTATGTTGAAGATGACGCGACAGTACGAACTGTCTTTGCTGAGAAGCAACCATTCAAAGGGGTGGAAAACTACTTCACTGACGCTCTCCTATATCAAGAGGCCGGTGGAGCACTTAAAGAATCGTTGCCGGACGATGATGAAAGTGACAACGAGGCGGATTTAGAATCCGAAACAGGCATGCCAGCTATTCTGATTGGTGAACCAATTATAGCATGTCTCAATAATCCCCTATGTAATATTCCTTCAGAGGATGAAGGTGAATGGGTAATTAATGATAATATTTCTTTTGATTATCCTGCGAGTACTGGGTTGATTAAATCCATTACGGATGGCTCTCTACATGTGCCCGTGCATGAGCCGAGTGTAGCCAGCACATCTGTGGAAGCTATAGAGGGGCCACACTGGTGATCCCTCCGTCCAAACAAGGTCAGTCGCCGATAATCTTCGGTAGAACCCAGCCACGGGGACCCACAACTGCAGATTCGAGCTCAGACTCAGACGCCCCATAGTTCTTCCATTATGCGCACGCAGGGGGTTGGGTTACGTCACGCCCATGTCGTCAGCAACGGTTCAAGTCAAGGACGGTGGATCAGTTTCATCACATTCGACTTCATCCTCCGAGTGGGACTCCGATATCAGTATAGGAGAAATATTCAAAGACCTCACTGTTAATATGACGTCGAGCAGTCAGTTGGAACCTGCGGAGGCTACCGATGAAGAACCGTAGGCCCAGTAATTAAACATCCAATGGAAAAGCGGTTCGAGCTGCGCGAACCACCTACTGAAGACAAGGTGATGCAGGTCAATCTGGGAAGTCAAGATAACCCTAAGCCCATCTTTATAAGTGAAAGCCTATCACTTACAGAAAGGGAAGAATTGATAATACTCATAAAGGAGTATATAGATGTCTTCGCATGGAGCTACGAAGATATGCCTGGACTTGATCCACAGGTCGCTATGCACCGTCTGAACATCAAGGCCGACGTCAAGCCAGTCAAGCAGCAACAATGTCGGTTTCGCCCGAACATCATGGAAGCTATTGAAGCCGAAGTCCACAAGCTCATTGCATGTGGCTTCATCCGGGAGGAGCAACATCCAGATTGGGTGGCTAATATAGTCCCCGTCCTCAAGAAGAACGGGAAAATATGGATCTGCATCGACAACCGTGATCTCAACACGGCCTGTCCTAAAGACGAATTCCCACTACCCATCACCGACGTCATGATCGACAACACATGTGGGTTCGAAAGGATGTCTTTTATGGACGGCTTTTCAGGGCACAACCAGATCAAGATGTATCCCGACGACGAGAAGCATACTTCGTTCCGAACACCATTGGGGGTATACTGCTACACTGTAATGCCCTTCGGACTGAAGAACGCCGGAGCAACCTATCAGCGGGCAATGAATACAATCTTCCGCGACCATCTCCGAAAAACGGTGGAGTGCTATGTCGACGACATTGCCGTCAAAAGCCGCAACAAGAATGAACATCTTCGCGACCTGAGAACGATGTTCGACATAATGCGGGCTCATCAGCTGAAAATGAATCCAACAAAGTCCTTTTTGGGAGTGTCAAGTGGCAAGTTCCTTGGGTTTATTGTCACATCAAAAGGGATTCATCTTGACCCAGACAAGGTCAAAGCCATTCAGAGCATGCATCCACCAAGGAACCTCAAGAAGCTTAGAGGCCTGCCTTGCAAGGCAGGCTGGCTTATATTAGGAGATTCATCGCAAATCTCTCAGGCCGCTGTCAGCCGTTCACCCGACTCATGAAAAAGGGTGCCTCCTTCGTATGGGATCAAGCTTGTCATGAAGCTTATGAAGACATCAAGAGGTACCTCACAAAGCCTCCAGTCTTAGTGGCCCCTACATCAGGGAAACCATTCTTACTTTATGTAAAAGCTTTGGACTACTCCCTCGGTGCCCTCCTCACTCAAAAAGACGACAATGGCCACGAGCAAGCCATTTATTATCTGAGCAGAACCCTCATAGGAGCGGAATCTCGCTACAACCCTATCGAGAAAGAGTGTCTAGCTCTCGTCTTCGCTGTCCAGAAGACACGACATTATTTGGTCGGCCAGACCATACATGTCATCTCCAGAGTAAAACCCATTGCGTCTTCTTATGACGAAGCCGGGATCATTGAATTCAAGATTGGCTAAGTGGGCACTTTTATTGTCTCAATACGACATGATCTTCACGCCTCAGAAGGCGGTTAAAGGCCAGGCCCTTGCAGAGTTCTTGGCTGCTCATCCAGTTCCGGAGCATTCAAAACTTCACGAAGATATCCCTGATGAGGTCTTCGAGTCTAATGCAACCTCAGAAGAGGAAGTATGGCAGATGATCTTTGATGGAGCATCGCGAATGGGCCATAAAGGCAAGATTATTGCCGGAGTGGGGGTTGTGTTTATCTCCCCACAGAACCATGTCTTGCCCAGAGCATTTTCTCTGACAGAATCATGCTCCAACAATGTAGCGGAATACAATGCTCTGCTCATTGGTCTCCAGCTCGCTCATGGAATGGGGGTACGCTACCTCGAAGCTTATGGCGATTCAAAACTGATCATCAATCAGGTTAAAGGCGAATACGAAGTCCGCCATGAGGACTTGGTGCCTTATTATCACACGGCCGTTGAATTGGCCAACCTGTTTGAAGGTTTCTACATCGGGCACGTGTCTCGATCTCAAAACACCAAGGCAGATGCTCTTGCTGCATTAGCAACCACACTAGCCTTACCAGCTGACACCAAGTATCACCTCACAGTCGCAACTCGACATCTTGTATGCTCCAAGCACATGCTAAGACTCGAGAAGTCTATAATGTCTCCACGGATCTTGAGCCGAGGGATTGGCGCTCTCCTCTCATCGACTATGCTTTGCACGGTCTGCTTCCAGACGATCCTAAAGAAGCGGCGTCCGTCAGACGAAGGTCTCTCCGTTTCTACTACGATCTGACTCTGAAGACACTTTACCGTCATTCATATGACGGTCTCCTCCTCCGTTGCCTTTCCAATTCAGAGGCACAGGAAGCGCTCCAAGAAGCACACGATGGCATTTGCGGAGCTCATCATCCAGGTCCAAAGCTTAAGGACAGGTTGCATAGGCTTAGATATTATTGGCCAACTATGATAGCCGATGCCATCCAATATGCACGAAGGTGTAAAGCATGTCAGATTCATGCGGACTTCATACACCAGCCTTCGGAGCTGCTCCACCCGACCGTTGCTTCATGGCCATTTGAAGCATGGGGAATAGACGTCGTAGGGCCAATCGGCCTTCTTCGACAAGAGGTCACCGATTTATCCTAGCAACAACCGACTACTTTTCAAAATGGGCGGAGGCTATACCACTGGTTGAAGTCAAAACCTCTAATGTGGTTAATTTCATCAAACACCATGTCATCCATCGATTTGGTGTCCCTAGGCGGATCATCCACGACAACGGTCCCCAATTCATAAGCCAAGTATTCTATTGGTTCTGCGATAAATACCGAATTTAGAATGTGGCTTCAACTGCCTATAATCCTGCTGCTAATGGCTTGGCGGAAGCATTCAACAAAACGATCATCAAGCTACTCAAGAAATTCGTCTCCTCGAACAAGCGAGATTGGGACAAAAAGCTTGGTGAATGTCTTTGGGCCTACCGAACCACGCTGCGGACACCGACAGGCAATACGCCTTTTTCCCTGGTATATGGGTACGAAGCGGTCCTCCCATTGGAAATCCAGATGCCATCGTTGCGTGTTGCTCTGACCACCAAGTGCACATCAGAGGACAATGATCGCCTACGCCTTCAAGAGCTCGAAGCTTTGGACGAGAAGCGACTACAAGCTCAGCAGCATATCGAGCTATATCAAGCTCGAATCTCAAAAGCCTTCAATAAGAAGGTCAAGCAGAGAATCTTCCAGAAAGGAGACCTGGTCTTAGCCGTCAGACGACCGATGGTTATGACGCACAAGACCAAAGGCAAATTTTAGCCTAAATGGGAAGGACCGTTTGTGATAGAAACAGTCTATTCAAACGGAGCATACCGCCTCACGACTGTAGAGGGCAACCTACTCATGATGCCGATCAATGGCAAGTTCTTAAAGAAGTATTATCCTTAATCAAGGATCCTTCTCTTGATCAAGTTAACACTACACCTCTGATCAAGATCTTCGTGTCCAAAGCACACACAAAGAGAGCCTTTCTCTTCCTCCAAGTGAGGTCATACAGCCATAAACCAATAGACACCTGGTCGTGCACCGGTTATCCTAAAGGGGAATCAGGGTTATGCAGACATTAACCCGATAATCCAATATCCTTAACGGTTAAGGATAGAGGAAAATGTTGGCCTGTAAGCCTAAACAAGTCCTCGACAACTCATCATGCTGAGGGGAATAGCATGGCTAGCCCAATTCAAACGGTAGTTGGTAAAGGCATATCAAACCCGTTGACAGCTGGGGATTTGCTAAAAATCCTAAGGGACCCGTTCCCATTTGATTCCCTCTCCAAAGTCACTTACCAATTCTCATCCACAGAATGGTAAGACCACAAATGCATTCCGCTGTTACGTTAACATTAAACCTATGACAGCAATTCCCTCGTTCCTCCCCGTGAGAACGAGACCTCCAAAGTCACTTACCAATTCTCATCCATAGAATGGTAAGACCACATATACACTCCGCTGTTACGTTAACATTAAACCTATGACAGCAATTCCCTCGTTTCTCCCCGTGAAAACGAGACTTCTCCCAAATTCCACTACAAACTCGATACTTATTGACATTTACAAAAGATAAGTATCACTAATATTTTTGAGCTTGGTGGCGTCTCAATCGGTAATGTCATTGCGACCTCTGAACCAGCAGACAGCTAAGTCTCAATTCCGAGCCCTGTTGACATTTACAAAAGACAGGTCTCGATACTCGTCGACATTTACAAAAGACGGGTACCACAAAAATTTTGAGCTTGATGGCGTCTCAATCGGTTATGTCATTGCGACCTCTGAACCAGCAGACAGCCGAGTCTCAATTCCGAGCCCTGTTGACATTTACAAAAGACAGGTCTCGATACTCGTTGACATTTACAAAAGACGGGTATCACCAATATTTTTGAGCTGGGTGGCGTCTCAATCGGTTATGTCATTGCGACCTCTGAACCAGCAGACAGCCGAGTCTCAATTCCGAGCCCTGTTGACATTTACAAAAGACAGGTCTCGATACTCGTTGACATTTACAAAAGACGGGTATCACCAATATTTTTGAGCTGGGTGGCGTCTCAATTGGTTATGTCATTGCGACCTCTGAACCAGCAGACAGCTAAGTCTCAATTCCGAGCCCTGTTGACATTTACAAAAGACAGGTCTCGATACTCGTTAACATTTACAAAAGACGAGTATCACAAATTTTTGAAGCTTGGTGGCGTCTCATCCGGTTATGTCATTGCGACCTCTGAACTAGCAGACAGCTAAGTCTCAATTCCGAGCCCTGTTGACATTTACAAAAGACAGGTCTCGATACTCGTTGACATTTACAAAAGACGAGTATCACCAATTTTTGAAGCTTGGTGGCGTCTCATCCGGTTATGTCATTGCGATCTCTGAACCAGCAGACAGCTAAGTCTCAATCCGAGCCCTGTTGACATTTACAACAGACAGGTCTCGATACTCGTTGACATTTATAAAAGACGAGTATCACCAATTTTTGAAGCTTGGTGGCGTCTCAACCAGTTATGTCATCGCGACCTCTGAACTGACAGATAGCCAAGTCTCATTATCCAACACAACAAGAATTATGTTCTCAAGGAATTGCACTACAATTCGGAATCGCAATCCAAAAAGAAGAACAAGATTGAAGATTCGACAAAAGAAGAAAGAATTTTCATTCATTTCAAGAGGATAAAGTACATGGAGCTACAAGCGTACACTGTACGATCTGAGCCGCTCTCCGAGGGTGATTAGTCTCGTCTTCCTGTCGTCAGCAGCCTGGGCAAGCGCTTGTGACCTCAGCTCAGCCTCATTGAAATCTTCCGCCTCAGCCAGACGAGCTTCGGCCTCCGCTAAAGTAGCCCTCTGTGACAACCCCTGTCGCGCAAGCTCCTCACTCTGAGCTTTGAGTTCTTCAAGCCGCGCAGTTTCCTCAAGACGCACCGGTATGGCCTTGGATAAGAGGAGATTTGCTTTCCTAATCATTTCCTCAGCCTTCGCAATCTTATTCTCAGCGCCAAGAAGAACACTAGTGGAGGCGTCAATTGCACTTCCAACCTCCGCTTGCCTTGTCTCCAAGGATTTCAAGTCAGAAGAGATAGCCTTAGCAGCCTCTTGAGCGGCAAGCCGGGTCTCGTACTTTTGAGCAATGAGAAGCGCGAGCCGGTCATCAACTAAAGACTCCGGGTCTGAACGGTGGAGGCTGCGCCATTCCTCCGCATCCTTCTCAAATTCATCCACCAGGAGCTCTAAAGCAGTGGCCTGGTGATACCCCTCAAAGTCCCGAATACTCTCAATATCACGGGAGAGGACCCCCTTTAACCTTGAGAATGGCATAGTCGAGCCCTTCAGAACCAGGTCGATAGTTCGCCCTAAGCCTTATAAAAGTTATCGACCAGATCACCGATGTAATCGTTCTCGACCTCAGCCACTTCCGGTAAAGAGGCAACCTCGGAATAGTCCACCAGCCTGGTCGACGCCATCATAGAAGAAGCAGCGGGGGCACTGACAGTAGCCGGACAAGCCGAGGGCGATCTCGGCGGAGTCCTCATCGAAACCAGAACGCCAGCCATTGCGGAAGAAGGACTAGCAACCACCTCCTGAGCAGCAGGCTCAACCACCAGGGTTGGAGAAGTAGGGCTTGTGATCACCCTCAGCTCCGTACTTGGCAAAATTGTCGGCACCCCACTCGTTAATACAGTTGGGAGTGAGGACACCTCCGGGACTGCCGCCTCCGCAACTTCTGGCCTTTCGGCCGACTTGGACCGATAAGAAGGCAGGTCGCCATACAGCGCGTCCAACATAGCAGCATCCGCCGCGGTCGAAGCGCTCGTGTCACCCCTTGGCTCTTCGGGGGGATCTCCCGGCTCTCTTGAAGCTGATGCATTTTGAGACCGAACACCTGTAACAAGACTGCGGTCAGTCGGAATACTATATGCAAAAGAAGCCAAGAGGTTAGGACAATACCAAAGGATGATGTTGCCTCGAACATCTCATCAGCCGCATCAGTCTCCAGGGGCTCCATCGGAAAATTTTTGCCAGAATCAGCACGAACAGCCGACTCGCTTTAGCTTGCCGAGTATCCTGTGGACCACCCAATAGAGCTCGATGCCTCAGGACTTCCTTTAGAAGTCCCAGCGTCCGAGGGACCGATGTCGGCCACATCACCTCCGGACTCCTCCGGAAGGGCACAGGAACCTGCTTCAGCTCCATAAGTGAATAGGGGATCATAATGTTCTCCTTGTTCTCCAGCTGCCTCAGCTCCTACAATCAAAAAGGATTGATATTAAGTCAATGGGAACGCACAAAAAGGCGTATTATATGGACAAGGTTAATCTTACCCTGACCTGGAGCGAATTCACCACTAGTCGGTTCAGCAACCGACGGTTCAGCTGCTAATGGGGCAGCAGGAGGAATCGCCATAGAGGGATAACCCTCTACGACAATCGTAGGAGCTTGGCAACGAGGCTTCTTCGCCAATGATTTTCTACGAGAGCTACCTGCCCGCTTTCTCTTGAAGTGGACGTCAGAATCCTCTTCTTCCACTTCTCCCGCACGTCGTGGGGAAGATGTCCCCACCACACCGGAGCCAGCCGCATGAGTATCAGCTCCCATCCCCGCCTCGAAGCGAGGACTCCCTGCATCAGAAGCCTCGCTATCATCTACAACGATGAACTCCTCCAAGCCAGGGACACGAACCCGTTTGCCTTCCTTTCTCTCAGAAGCCTTTCGCTTCAGTCGATGAGAGATTAACTTCACACCTGAGCGGTTGGCATTGAATCCAGGAGGTGTGGAGTTAGAAGCCGCATACCATTGGCAAAAGCACAGGGTCGTTAGAAGGTTGGGATCCTTCAACGGCGTGCGCAGACACGCCCCAGTGCCGCCCGCAGTAAAGAATCGCCAGGCACGGGCCCCATCGATGAGACTCCCCATGAAGGCTAAATCGAGATTGGGGTTGCCCACATACAGCTGGTCGTACCCGAACTGTCGAGCAAACCGGCTTGGGATGTAAGGTTCTAAATAGCAGACATCCCCGCTTCTATACAATAAATGTGAGGGTCGGGTACTGACCAGCCACTCAAAAACCCCCTGACTCATGGGAGACCGTCCTGACTCCGCATCTCAAAATTTCTCGTCGTACCCTACGCCCCGAATGCGAGGAAAACAGCGGAATAAGTTGTAAGCGTCATGACGACGCACTAACTTGCGAGCCTCGGCCACTTAGGTCTTCAGCCAGGAACATCCTTCGAATCGGCGGAGAAGAGCCATTCGAACACCTTGCGGAGGGTCCTCTCCAGCTTCAATCAAAGAAGGGCAGTGTAAGGCAAACCACGCCATTAAGTAAGTGTATGGCAGGCTGATTGATATTCAATTTTGCATATTTTATCACATCTATACCATGCATATTCTAAATAAAAATGTCATTTTTAATCTTCTTCTCCCTATTTTTGCAGGTCCACATCTGAAATGAGAAAAGGCCCAAAATCTCTTTAATTATCAAGAATTAAAGGAGATTAAATCAAAGCCAAAAAGAGAGCCCAAGTTTGAGCCCAGGATCTGGAGAATTCTACGCGCCAGCTCACTCTTCCAGAAGGTCCACGTGGCTAACAACTTCGTAACAAACTCGCAACAGAATTCTGGTACCCAACGGCCTTGAAACTGTCGCGCTTTGCCGCGCGTCCGCGGCAGATCTGGGGCCGTTGGGCGCCAGATTCTGTCAGCTGTCTCGTCTTCTGGAGCCTTCTCTCTGAGGCCTATAAATACAGCCCCAGGACCAGCGAAAATAAGAGAGGAGAGATTAGAGGATAGAGCTTTGTATTTTCTTAGGTTTTTCTTTAGGATTTTAGTGCTCTAGGTCTTCTTCTTCTTCCCTAGAAATTCTGCATAAGAGAGAGATTGTAAGAGAGAGAAAGCTTGTGTAAACTAAGGGGTGACAACTTGTGAAGCAAGGATTAATCCATTCTCTTTTCTCCTCTATTGCATTTTCTAGTATTACTTGCTTTCTTTAATTCTAGCTTTAATTTCCTTGCACTTTTATTCATGCTTTGCTTTTCTTTCTTGTAATGGCTAGTAGCTAACTCTTTCTAACATGACTAGCTAACCACTAACCTTGCTAACTACTAACTCATGGGTGATTGCTATCTTTAATCTTGCAAGTTGTATGGTCTTTTCTTCTCCGATGGGTTACTTTCATTGCTTGGCAAGTTCTTGTTGTAATTCCATATGATTCATGTGTGCCTCATTTAGAGCCTTGTCTTTAGAACAAGTGCCTTGATGGAACATGGAGATGGATCACCAAACATATGCTATTTGTTGTACAACTTCTTTACTTCAATTAATGAATGTTGTATCTTTTTCCTTAGCATCCCTTGAGTGTCGCTCTTTTGATTCCATTATTGAAAGTCTATCTTGTAGGCCTATGACATCTATGAGTCTACAAGACAAGTCCAAGAGTGATCACCCGTCATTCAAGTGGAAAGTAATTAGACCAACACGCAAGACAAATCTTTGCCGATGAATCAACATGAGGCACGCATTCACCATCACGGAGTTTAGTAAGTTTTTAGCAAGGTAGTAAGGTTAGCTAGTCATGGTTTTCTCCATCTTCAAATCTTTTACAAGTTTTCTTTTCTTTTTAGTGTTAATCAAAAAGCCAATCTTGTTTTGATTTCTTTTCATTTTCCATCATGAACATATCCACCGATTCTTTCATTTCTTTTTCCATGTTTTATTCATTCTTTTAAGACAAAGAAGAATCTTCGTTTTCTTTCTTCACTACGAACCGTAACGCTTCCATCGCAAGCTCTCCCTGAGAATCGACTCGGTATAGCCCATGCTATAACGGAGATTGGAAAGGATACATTAATCATTTGAAATACATTTGTGGAGTGATCAAGCACTAAGGTTGACTCTAAACCTTCCCTCTTTTACATATATCTGTGCAAATACTTCACACTATCTTTTCCTAATCACAGGCCCACCCTAGGATTAGGTCCATCACAAGGCAGGATGGCACTCTTCCCACGCCTCGTCGCCGGTGGTCTGCAGAAAGCCTCCGTTAATGCGCGAAGGCCTCTTGAATACAGCACACCATGGCCGGAAGGAGACCCAGACGGTGGCCATGGTGAAAAACACCTAGAGAGGGGGTGAATAGGTGTAAGTGCTAATCTAAGAAACTAAATGCAAACTAAGTGCGCTAAATGCGGAAGCTAATGCAAATTATGCACAAACTAATACAATACAACAAGTGTAGCCGAATTCCCCTTGCGAGGCTCTGGACTAACTCCCCGTGATTCCCCTTTAAATGGGTTGAGGTGCTATGTGAAGCTCTTGTTGGATGAGTATAAGTTAGGCACACACACACAAGCAATCCAAGCAATATGAAATACACACAATCAAGCCAGGCATATAATAGATATGACAATAAGAAATGCAAGGCACAACACAAGCAATATATGATATGAATGAATCAATGCTCAACACAAGCAAGTATGATATGATGATGAGTATGATGCTTTGCACAATTATAAGAGAGAGAGTTAGAGAGACAATGTATCAAAATGCAAACACCGAGATTTGTTTCGAGGTTCGAGCACCTTGCTCTACATCCCCGCCTACACCACCGTGTAGGATTTCCACTATCTCAACTCCCACCGAGGGAACCTCTACCGAAGAGGATTTCTTACAACTCTAGGAGTACCAAACTCCTCTCTCAACAACAACCTCCTCACAACCGAGGGGTTAGGCCCGTAGCCAACAACAACAACAACCACCTCTACCGAAGAGGTTTACAACCAAATTCAATCACCTCTACCGAAGAGGGATCCAAACCAACAACCCAATACAACAATCTCCACCTCTACCAAAGAGGGAGCAACTCAAGAAATCAAGGGTTTACAACAAGTGGTATATTTCAACCGCAAACCTCTTTCCTTTTTCTTTTTCCACAAAACAAGATCCTAAATAGTTTAGGATAGAAGATATAGCTCAAGTGTGGAATCAAAGTGTTTTTGGAAACAAGCAACAAAGAAAAACTACTTGGGAAATCTCTTGTATATGATAGAAAATGAAATACCAAATCAAAATCCCAAAACCTAGTTTTCTTTGATTTTCCAAAAACCCAAAACAAATAAAAATGAGAAGTTTTAAAGCCCCAAAAAAACTCTTTTAAAACTCTTTTAAACACTTCAGAAAACTGGAAATTTTTCTCTTAAAAAACTTGGCAAAAATCCCCAAAGAGATGGGGTTTATATAGCCCCTATACAAAAACTAGCCGTTAGGCTGAGTTGGCAGTCTGACAGACTGCCGGTCAACCGGTCCGGTCGACCGCCAACGGTCAGAATTATGACCGTTGGGCAACTGCGGTCGACCGGCCCGGTCGACCAATAAAACCCGAGAGCAGAGCTCTCAACTCGGTCGACCGTCCCGGTCGACCGTGTCTGTGCCTAACAGACGTGCACGTCTGTGCACATCGGTCGACCGGCCCTTGGTGCGGTCGACCGTGACGGTCGACCGACCAGCCTGTCAGCACAAAACAAGGTCAGAAAATTTGGAAAAATATTTTCTAAAAAATCTTTTATCTCTTTTAAAAGTACCATAAAAATTGTTTTATCATTTTATATTGAAACTCAAACAAGTGATAAAAATTTCAAGACATATATCAATCATATCAATTCATTTTTGTGTCTTGCCAATTTTATCAAAAACAAAAAAACTTGTATTTTGTCAAACTTGATTTTTCCAAACATGAATAGGATAGTCAAAATAAGTTTGTCTAGCAAGTTTAAAGCATGTATGTATATCTAGACCATATCTAATATACATAAGTATAAGGTAAACTTATTTTGATCTATTATTCATGAAAGCCAAAAACCAAATCATGAAACGTGTGTGTTTTGTGCACTTGAGCATATCAACTAAACTAAGCTTTACAAATGGATCTAAAACTTATCTAAACTAGGATACCTAAGTCTTCTTGACGATCTTCATCTTCAAGTAGACTTGCTCCAAAACTCCGTGATTCTCCAAGTGCAAAGGTATGATCTTTAAGCTTTGGCACCGGAATCACCATGATAAGCTTTTAATCATCTTGTTGAAGCTAATCACCAACTAATATCCTGTTAATGATTTAAAACTTAGAAACACAAGAATATTAGTAAACATAACTACATGAGTGTTGATCATCATCAAAACTAGAGTGGAAGGCCATTGGGCCAACAATCTCCCCCTTTTTTGATGATGACAAAACTCATGGAGTTATATATGCATGGATTAAAGATAAGCTTCAAGGAAGCTCCACCTTAACTCATGCATAGGGATAAACAATAAATATATGCAATTAGTATTAAACATGAAACATGCGTATGCATAAACAATAAATGGTTCTAGATATCAAATGGAATATTCAAAACAAAATAAGCTCTAGATACCAATTACAAAGCAAACTCTATATATCATTAAACTTAATATTCTTGAGATTAAAACATAATATATGCATATAAAACATAAGCATGCATATAAAACACAAATACTTCTCTCCCTTTTTGTCAATCATCAACAAAGGGGTAAACAATCAAAACCATAGATAAAATGAGGGTAAAAACCTTTCTTCCCCTTTTTGTCAATCAAAAATAATGCAAACAATGTTCTCCCCCTTTTTGTCTAAAACAAAAACAAAGTCAATAAGGGTGACAATAAAAATATGATATCGATTGAAAATATGTCAATGAAGCATCTTGATACCAATAAATAAGGATCAATATATGTTATATGCTATATACATTCATGAAGAGGAAGACGCTAAGTTAGCTTCCCTACACATATGCATTACATGAAGAAGGGATGACAAGCCCCAATTCACATAACACATATTATGTAATGCATAAGAGGAGATGTGAAGCTCCCCCTACACACGTATATCATATAAAGAAGAGTTGTCAAGCTCCTCAATTTATAATATACTCAACATGAATCTATATGTAAGAGAGATGTTAAGCTCTCCTTGCATATAAGAAATACAAATCAAAACTTTGATTATTTTCTTTAAACAAAATTTTGAAAATACCAATTGTAATTAAACATAA
The DNA here is from genome assembly GCA_038442645.1 of Agave tequilana. NCBI lineage: Eukaryota > Viridiplantae > Streptophyta > Magnoliopsida > Asparagales > Asparagaceae > Agave > Agave tequilana. The sequence goes on from JAVJIF010003715.1 coordinate 134,527, forward strand.
CAAATTACCAATTGTAAAACAACATAACAAATTTTGAATGTCTAAACACAAATTTTGATACCAATTGTAAGAATATATTTCATTTTGAAAATATATAAACAAATTTGATGTTGATATCATATGTTCAAAATAACAACTTTTAATCATAAAGAGTGGGAGTACAAATACCAATTGAAATACAAAATCAAATTTTCTCCCCCTTTATGAAAAACAAATTAAAGACATGCATAGTCTTGATAACAATTAAAAGTAATCAATTTAAACAAAATTGAAACTCAAGCACTAGCATAAACACAAACATATATATGTATGAAAGATAGATACCAATAGAAATTGATATACTTGGAATTTAAAGCATACATACATACAAAACATATATGAGTATACAAGAAGATCAAAATGATACCAATTGAAAGAGTTCAATGATACCAATTGACATAACAATAAGTTCAAGTGTATACATCATATTCTCTACCACCCAATCATAATTCAAGTTTTAAAGATTTTCAATTTAGGGCATACATGAACATGATCTCCCATCCTACCGCCCTTTGGATGGTAGGGGTTTTCAAAAATAGATTTGAAAATATAGCTTAGTTTGAAAATCACTACCAAATTGAAGAACATCGCAACTAGTTAAATAGAAAACTTGTTAACTAGTACGAAATCCTTCAAGTAAGGAATAAAACACAAATGAAATTCACATGATAATCATCACTCTAACCAATAAAGCATAACTCATGAGAAACAAAACATGAGCAATAGATATGAGTGTACAAATAATATGTGAAGATCATAATCATGAAAAATATTTCATTAAGCTCAATTATTCCTTAAAACACGAAATCATCAAAACTATCTAATCTTCAAGGCATATGTATGTCTAATACAAACTATAGTATACATACATATCCAAAACATAACGAGTCCACAAAATATATGCATTAAGGCACGTGGCTCAAAAAGGATACTCATGTATAGTCAATAGTTTGGATAAGATGGACATATACATGAAGTTAAATATTGACACAATAAACATGACAATCATGAAAACATGAAAAGCTAAATTTTCATAACAACAATTTTCATTTCAAGGTATATGTATAAATTGTCAATCACAATAAGTATTCATACATATCCCTAAACACATATGAGTCCATATATATAAATTTGCATGAAAGGCAAATGACTCAAGGGTATACATGTATATCTTAAAGTTTGGCAATACAAACATATACATGAAGTGAAATACACAATCATAAAACACATTCAAAAATGAGAATACAAGTATAAGATGTATGAATCATCAAAACTAGACTATACTAGCACATCTAATGGGTTCAACTAAGCAATCAAGCTCAACATATATAGATTTATTTGTAGCCCACTCTATGTACAAGTATATAATTAGTCTTAATGAAACTAACACTTAAACATATATTCAAAATATGAAGCATCAAAACAAATATAAAAGTCATCATGATAAAACTAAAACATGATTACTATGTAAATTCACATGTATTAGATTCATGATGTACATTATAGCTTAAACAAAAGTGAGAACACTAAATATGGGTTCATATAAGCATATGTGTCTCAAATACTATACATGTATGTCAAGGATCTAATAAACATGGAATGAACATACTAATCCATAGACATCAAAAACATGCTATAAACATTAAAACATGGAAAGCATGTAAACAATAAATGGGAGTAAAGGATTGTTACCAAAACCGAAGAAGCAACTTTCCTCGTCTCCAAAACTTGGTGGTCCTCTCCACCGTCTCTTCCCTTGAAAGTGATGCATCCATATGATTTTCTTTAAGTACGGAACGCATCCACTCCAAGGTGTCATCACTCTCACATCATGTGAGAGCCCACACCTACATCAAAAATAATAGGAGGGGTGGTCTTTGGTACCCATATCTTCTTGGGTCCATGGGGGTTAGTACCTTCTCTAACCCAAACAAAATTCTTTGCTAAATTAGGAGTATGTAATCTATCATAACAAAATTTAGCAAGGTGGCCCTTACGTCCACAATGTGTACATGAGTACACATGAGCATACATGTGTTGATGGTGTCCGTGAGGAGCATGTGTATGCCGTGAAGGGTGTGCATGCATAAAGGATGGAACTTGTTTCTTTCGAACCAAGGTTTCCAACCGATTGTGGTTCAAGGCACATTGGCTCATAGTGGAGCCCAAACAATCAACCTTCTTCTTAAGCAAACAAATATCATCATTAATCTTAGAAGAAGAAGTGTGGCATGCAATAGGTGAAGTGTGTGATACTACCCTAGCATGGCAAACATGTGCATCAATCTTATTTTGCAAAACAATATTTTCTTTAAACACACATCTAAATCATTTGAAATAGAAATAATTTTATTTTTCAAATCAACATTCTCTTTTAAAACAAAATCAACTCTAGAAGACAAGTTTTCATTTTTCTTTAAAATAGCATGGCAATCATTTTTAGACTTTAAAAATTCATTTTCTTTAAGTGCAAGTTCCAATTGAGATTTTAATGAATCCCTTTCATTAGCAATCTCCTCTTTCTCTTGCAAAACAACATCAAGTCTAGCAATCAAATTTTTATTTTCATTATTAATGCCTAGACTCTTCTTTTTCAACAAGTTATATTTTTCTATTAGTTTTTCCCAAACAATAGATAGTTCTTCATTTAAAGCATGGGGATCAACAAATCATTTGAAGAACTAGCACAATCATTACTATCTAGTTGAGTTTCCGATTGTACCTCAAGGGAGTCATTCCCTTGGACCATGTAGCATTGTTGTGGTTCGGATTCTCCACTAGATTCCTCTTCTTGTTGGATTTGGACTTGAAGCTTGGAGGTGTTGGTGGTAGTCAATTTGTTCCACACTACAAAAGCGGAATCAAAGTTAGAAACACATAAAAGATAATCTTTAGATAAAGTGCTTCTAATGGCCTCTAGGGCTTGTGCATTGGCCCCTATATGATTGCAATCACCAAGATAACATCTCTTGGTGGCCGCAAGGAAAACATGCAAACCTAGGGTCTTTAGGTACATGGACATCCTATACTTCCAAACATCAATGTTGGAAGGGTCAAAGCTAGGAGGGGTCATGAAGTCCATGGTAAACTATGAATGTGCAAACAAACAAATGCAAATGAGATTAGCAAGCAAATGGATCTCACTCCTAGGATGTTAAGCCTAAGTATCAGGAGCACTAGCTCTGATACCAATTGAAAAACACCTAGAGGGGGGGTGAATAGGTGTAAGTGCTAATCTAAGAAACTAAATGCAAACTAAGTGCGCTAAATGCGGAAGCTAATGCAAATTATGCACAAACTAATACAATACAACAAGTGTAGCCGAATTCCCCTTGCGAGGCTCTGGACTAACTCCCCTTGATTCCCTTTAAATGGGTTGAGGTGCTATGTGAAGCTCTTGTTGGATGAGTATAAGTTAGGCACACACACACAAGCAATCCAAGCAATATGAAATACACACAATCAAGCCAAGCATATAATAGATATGACAATAAGAAATGCAAGGCACAACACAAGCAATATATGATATGAATGAATCAATGCTCAACACAAGCAAGTATGATATGATGATGAGTATGATGCTTTGCACAATTATAAGAGAGAGAGTTAGAGAGACAATGTATCAAAACGCAAACACCGAGATTTGTTTCGAGGTTCGAGCACCTTGCTCTACATCCCCGCCTACACCACCGTGTAGGATTTCCACTATCTCAACTCCCACCGAGGGAACCTCTACCGAAGAGGATTTCTTACAACTCTAGGAGTACCAAACTCCTCTCTCAACAACAACCTCCTCACAACCGAGGGTTAGGCCCGTAGCCAACAACAACAACAACCACCTCTACCGAAGAGGTTTACAACCAAACTCAATCACCTCTACCGAAGAGGGATCCAAACCAACAACCCAATACAACAATCTCCACCTCTACCAAAGAGGGAGCAACTCAAGAAATCAAGGGTTTACAACAAGTGGTATATTTCAACCACAAACCTCTTTCCTTTTTCTTTTTCCACAAAACAAGATCCTAAATAGTTTAGGATAGAAGATATAGCTCAAGTGTGGAATCAAAGTGTTTTTGGAAACAAGCAACAAAGAAAAACTACTTGGGAAATCTCTTGTATATGATAGAAAATGAAATACCAAATCAAAATCCCAAAACCTAGTTTTCTTTGATTTTCCAAAAACCCAAAACAAATAAAGATGAGAAGTTTTAAAGCCCCAAAAAAACTCTTTTAAAACTCTTTTAAACACTTCAGAAAACTGAAAATTTTTCTCTTAAAAAACTTGGCAAAAATCCCCAAAGAGATGGGGTTTATATAGCCCCTATATAAAACTAGCCGTTAGGCTGAGTTGGCAGTCTGACAGACTGCCGGTCGACCGGTCCGGTCGACCGCCAACGGTCAGAATTATGACCGTTGGGCAACTGCGGTCGACAGGCCCGGTCGACCGATAAAACCCGAGAGCAGAGCTTTCAACTCGGTCGACCGTCCCGGTCGACCGTGTCTGTGCCTAACAGACGTGCACGTCTGTGCACATCGGTCGACCGGCCCGGTCGACCGGCCCTTGGTGCGGTCGACCGTGACGGTCGATCGACCAGCCTGTCAGCACAAAACAAGGTCAGAAAATTTTGGAAAAATATTTTCTAAAAAATCTTTTATCTCTTTTAAAAGTACCATAAAAATTGTTTTATCATTTTATATTGAAACTCAAACAAGTGATAAAAATTTCAAGACATATATCAATCATATCAATTCATTTTGTGTCTTGCCAATTTTATCAAAAACAAAAAAACTTGTATTTTGTCAAACTTGATTTTTCCAAAACATGAATAGGATAGTCAAAATAAGTTTGTCTAGTAAGTTTAAAGCATGTATGTATATCTAGACCATATCTAATATACATAAGTATAAGGTAAACTTGTTTTGATCTATTATTCATGAAAACTAAAAACCAAATCATGAAACGTTGTGTGTTTTGTGCACTTGAGCATATCAACTAAACTAAGCTTTACAAATGGATCTAAAACTCTATCTAAACTAGGATATCTAAGTCTTCTTGACGATCTTCATCTTCAAGTAGACTTGCTCCAAAACTCCGTGATTCTCCAAGTGCAAAGGTATGATCTTTAAGCTTTGGCACCGGAATCACCATGATAAGCTTCTAATCATCTTGTTGAAGCTAATCACCAACTAATATCCTGTTAATGATCTGAAACTTAGAAACGCAAGAATATTAGTAAACATAACTACATGAGTGTTGATCATCATCAAAACTAGAGTGGAAGGCCATTGGGCCAACACATGGACCAAGCGAACGGCAGGCAGCAAAACATTCGGGTGGACGATGTCACCCGAGGAGGATGGCACTACGCATTTCTTCAACCAGACGGTTAAGAAACCGGCCAACAGTGCCTTCCGGGACATCGGCTGACGAGCCTGATGGTGAAAGCTCCGAAGGACATCACCCTTCTTATAGGGACCATCGTCTTCTGTTATGACAATATCCCTTTGGAGGCATACCTCCATCCGTTCAAAAATGTCGCCATCTGCTACTCCACAATGAGCTGCCTCAGGAGCATTCTTCATATCTGGGAATAGGTAACTCGCCCAGTTTTTCAAGCTCTTCGAGCTACCCTTGCTGCCACCATGGATGCTAGAACAAATATGCAAATGGCACATTAACTCCCGATAAGTCTCAAATAAAGCAGGCTCCTGCTTCTCCAGAAGAGCCAACTCTGTCTCGCATGGAAAGTACTCTTCATACGGGAGAGACCCGAAGGGCAGGGCAGAGATTTCCCTCATCTCGTGTAAGGTCATGCCCAACTCGCCAACCGGGGTGAAGAAGGTCCCCGAAGCTGGGCAATACAACTCAAGGATGGCGTAGAAGCACGCCACCTTCATATCAATGCCGTAGCAGGTTGCCCTTACGGCCTCATAGAGGTTCAACCTCTCCAAGTCCTCCTCGAAGTGAGCGAGGATATAGTTGGTTAGGTCCGCCCACCATGTCTTTGGGGGGTGAACCCAACCAGGAGTCCTGAAGTCAGTGGCAGGATAGTTCCCGTCACTGCGCAGAACTGGGTGCCAAAAGTCTGCGCCATAGCCAGATTCTCTCCTACCGGAAGCTCCCGCGACACGTTTCTAGGATATAGGCCTATTATGTTGTGAGGAGGGCCTGCCCTTGAAAAACCAGGAGACTGAGATTTTAATCTCCCGACGTGGACGGACTCGACACTTCGGCTCACGCCCCACGCCATCTTCCGAGCCTGAGTTACACACTCAAAAGAAGACAAAGGAAAGTGCGCTTGTTAGACGGAAGATAAAACTTCTCGCCATCCAACTCGAAGATCCACTGTCCCTCGCCTGCCTGCAATTGGCGATCAGGATCAGACGCGGCATCTCCGAACATGAAATTGGGCTTTTTATAAGTCTGACGGTCGATGTCTTCGAGAGGAGCGGTGGTTAGAATACTCCTCATGGTGAGCGGATCACCACCATGGATAAGCGTGTCTCGAACGACGGAACTCCGCTCACTAAAGAGAGAAGCCTGGCCATAGAATTGAAGGCTGATGCTGCCATCCACTCGGCTGGTCATCCCAAATAGACTATTCAAGGGACCAGGGGTGTAAGGCACTGCAAGAAAGAAAAGAGAACCATGATTAGTTCATCAGTCAAGCGGACATGGAGATATAAGATTCGCTAAGGCATAGCCTCGCCCCGTGAGCAAGGCCAGTAAGGCGACAGCCTCGACAAAGCTTGATCTCGCAGACAAATCTGCATTTTGCAGAAAACGTCTAAGTACCAACTTCGCTTAAACGAGAAGTGGTATAGCCCTAAGGGCTGACGTCATCAAGAGGGTGTTATGGTCAAGAGTCATCCTTCGTGGCCATGACTGAAGGGACAGACCCGAGTCCTGTTCCTCAAACAAGACGAAGACAGCCCAAGTAATGGCTTCGTACGGAAGCCTAAAGAAGAACTATTCAGTTCTTAATTCCCTGTACAAGGAAGATAGGGAAATTCAGGGAAACGAGTTCCCTAACGAGAACAAACCATATTCCGTCGTCCTGATAAGCCAAATACTGGCTTTAAAAGAGAAAGACCACAGTCTCTAATTAGGAGAGAAAGTCTCTTACCGGCGATTGGTCGCTCGATGACCGAAGGAGGAGGAGGACCCTCCGTTGCAGAAGTCGCCACTTCTTTCCCCGCTCGTCTTTTGGGCGCCATTGAAGAGCTACAAGAGTTCTCAAAGCTCTCTGAATGAAGAAGGAAGAGGAAGAGGGAAAGTCAAGAAATTTCTCTGAAAAAGGAGATCTTTTCCTGTTCAGCCCGATCGGGCTTTTATAGGCCAATCAGCGCCTGAAATGAGGCCTCGAAAAGGGCGTACGCCGCCGTTTCGAATTAATTCGAAACGCCACCCGAAGCGCCTCCCGAGAAGCGCTGCTTCGATCCCACTAAGGGTTAACTTTGCCCTAGCTTAAAATGCGGGCTTCGCGCAATCCTTCAGGGACTTCGCCGGAAGGCTTATCTTAGCCCCCTAAAAAGGCTCTGTTCGCGGGACATGCCAGTTTCGCGAAGTTCATTTAAAGAAGGGACTATGTCCTTAACTCCGCATACAGTTTAGCTCCGCTATAGCCAAATTTTCAATGAAAGCAAGCAAAGATCTGATAATCAAGAGATGAACTTTCATTGATTTAAAAGGAAGAGTACATTGATATTACATCAAAGTTGTGTTTCATATAACACACCCAGTTGATTAACAAGGTCATTTGCGCAAAGGCATACAAGTGGTTTTATCCGCTTCTAAGTCGAACCGACTGGACAAAGAAGGCCTTCCTCCTGCACAAGGCCGTAATCAGTGGTGCCGCAAGGACACTGTCATTATTCTCCACAAAAAATGGCAGATATTGCCAGGCAATTTTTGTTGAAGCCTGGCAATAAAAACCTATCGCCACCAACACGATAGATCACGTATAATGGAATTGGCAGTGATACCAGTGATCTAACGGTGTAATGCCCGCTTTCCCGAAGTGGATCGCTCCCAAAGGCCACCAAAGTTGAAAGTCGGCAATGATGCCGGCGATCCCACAGGCGACGCCCACTATCAAAAGCGGCAGCTAGCCTTACCTCAGAACGAATCACCTCGGATAAAAGGCTGCCAACAGCCTCTGGGACACGCACCCACTGCCCCAAATTGTTCCTCCTGCTTAAAAGTAAAGCTTCAACCGGGGAAGCATAAGGCAATTTTATGGTTCCTTCCATCAAGTCACAAGATTGGCGAACATAGCCCACTGCAAGGCAAATCAGAAAAGATTAGCAACTAAGCACAGAAGAGGCCACAAAAGAATTAAGCCAAATCTTTTAGGTCGAAGCGATCCAGTTTCAGTAAAGCAGAGGGTAAGCCTCGCCTGCACAGCACTGATAGGCTGGCTCAGCAAACGCCAAGTCCAAGCCTCGCCTATATGGCTAGCCAGACTAATCCTATGGGACACAGTCTTAGCCCCACCTATATGGCAAGACTGGCTCAACTATTGAAGAGACCAAGTTCCAAGTTCTGCCTGTACAGCGGACTTAATGTGCAGTGATCTTTTTCTGATCAAGTAAAAATGATAGCTTCGCTGGGAAGCTATGCCAAAATCCTTCTCTGCAGATCAGTTAAATGGAGAACAAGGGAAGCTAATCCCTGAAGCAGCTGCTGAAGATGAATCAAGGAAGATGAATTCCCTAAAATTGGTGAAGTCATTGAACGATCAAGACTTACCAGTCCTTGACTGGATAATGACCAGAGTGGGCATTCCCACTAATTCAGAGATCTGAGTATCTCTCTAAACCAAGAGAAGAGAAGAGAGGAAAGCACTTCTCTTCAGAGGACCTCAAGTGTTCTATTTATAGGCCTCATGGCCTGAGCGCTGCCGCCTCAAGCGTGGAAGCACGAGCGCATTTAAGGCATTTACTGCGCCTTGAGAATAGGGACGGTTTCCCTTGGAACCGTGCGAAGGGAGAAAACGTCTCCCTCATAAAAGGCACTTATAGCGCCTTGAAGAAAGGGAATATCCTCCCTTGGAAACGTACAAATCGGAGAATATCTTCCCCGGTCAGCGCAAGAGAAGGAGAAAATCTTCCTTGAAAATCGACCCACGGCAGTTGATCTCGGGAAAGCGACATGCGCTCCCAAGCGAACATATCTTCGAAGGCCCAGACGCAGGGCTACTCGCACGCGGAGCTACCCGCACGCGAATCTACATGATTCCTTGGCGAATCTACATTCCAAAGCAGGATTTAATGCGAAGCTGAACTCAACCATCATGGCGACGTTATACTCCACACACCACCGATCAAAACAGTTCAAAGTGTTTCAAAGTCTGAGCCATTGCAGACTTTCGAAAACTTTGAAGGGGGTCTTGTTGACACTTAAAAAAGACAAGATTCTCATTGGTCCGAACAATGTCCATACTTGTTGACATTTACAAAAGACAAGTGACAGACGAGCTGAAGACCAGTTTTCACCCATCTCCGAGGGACAAGGAAGCAACTTGGACTCCACTGATCCAGCAAGCAGACAGTGAACCCAGATTGTTTCTAAACAGACCTCAGCAGGTCTAAAATGCTAACACTTAGCATCACACGAGCCCAAAGTGATAGCCTCGCTTGAGAGGCTAATATCACCCGACTTCGCCTCGAAGACATCCAAAGCCTCGCCAGGAAGCTAACTCGCAACTTCGCCACGGAGGACTTCCAGCTCCGCCAAAGGGTTTCTTTCGGACTTCGCTAGAAACTGTCTCTAGCTCCGCTGTGAGTTCAAAGCGGGCATCGCCGCTAGTGGTCTGCTATGGTCAACTTTGACCAATCAAATCTCCAGATGAAATCAGATCTAATCGGATCAAATCCAATCAAGATCAATTAGAGATCAAATTTGGCAGTTGATTGCCACAATCTCTTGACTCTTCTAAAAACGAGTAAGAAGATCAGGGGAAATCCTCCAACGATATGGAAAGGATCAAGAAGATCAACCGACCTGCCAATTCTAGCTTCGCAGAAGCTGATCCTAGCCTCGCAGCAAGGCTACTTTCCAGATTTAAACAGATTTGATTCAATCTGTTTTCATATCTTCAAGGGACGATTATACCCTATCTCTCCCTATAAATAGCCCACCAGGGGTACAAGGAGGAAGAGAGACAAGAGGACTCCACAAGCAGAGGCTTCTTCATAACGCACCGTGCGCTCTCGAATCAGAGACCTTTTAGAGAATTGCTTTCTCTAATCAGGGTGTTGATACCCTAACGTTGTCCTTCTTCTCAAGGAATCTCCGGAACCAGGCGAGAAGGAATTCCTTATTGAAGGCGATTTTGAGAAGTAGCAAGAGGGTTCTACCAACCTTCTGTTCTCTGATTCCCCGAACCAGGCGAGAAGGGAATCTCATCGCTCGCATCGTCAAAGGGACAAAGTGGTCGCGCGCTGACCAGACTCCTATCGGCACACTTCTCCAGAATCTCTGAGGAGATCTACTTGTAATCTTTTTAAGAATATTTGTAATTTAGCTCCTCAAACTCTTTTTTGTAAGTTTTCCCCTTTGCGAACATAATAGAAAACACTTTGCTCTCTGTAAATTTGCGATCGACTGGCTGCTCCAACGGTCATATTTATGACCGTTGGCGGTCGACCGGCCGGTCGACCGCCAGCTGTTCTGGCTGACAGAAACAGCCAAACGGCTAGTTTTTGGAGGAGGTTATAAATACCCCATTTCTTGGGGATTTTAACTAAGGTTTTCAAGATAAAATTTTCAGTGTTTCTCTATTGTTTTAAACAAGTTTCAAAAGAGTTTTAAAGCCAAAAAGATCTATCTTATTTGTTTTAATTATTTTGTTTATTTCAAAGAAAATAGGTTTTGGGAATTAGTTTCTTGATCTAAAATTCTATATCATTTGGTATTTTTCCCAAGAGATTTTCTTTGATCAAAACACTTGTTTTTCCTGAGCTTATTTCTATCCTATTCTATTAGGATCTTTATTTTGTGGAAAAGAGATTGTTTGAGGTTGTGGAAACCTCCAAGTTGTAAACCCTCCTTGATTTGTTGTATCCCTCTTTGGTAGAGGCTGATCGGAGTGGTGTTTGCTCCCTCTAGTGAGAGGTGGTGTTTGGTTGTGTGGCTACGGGCCTTATCCCTCTTCGGTAGAGGTGGATTGTGTTTGTATTGCCTCAGTGGCATTGTAAGGTTGAGAGAGGAGTTCGGTACTCCTTAGTGGATTAGAAATCCTTCTCGGTGAAGGCGGGGACGTAGAGCTAGGGGCTCGAACTTCGAACATATCTTTGTGTTTGCGTTTGATCCATTGTCTCTTAACCCTCTCTCTCTACTTGTGTTGTGCATCATTCATATCATTCATATTTGCTTGTGTTGTGCCTTGCATCTTTCATATTGTTATATATATCCATTATATGCTTAGCTTGTGTTTGTGTGCCTCTCTTGTACTTAACCACGAGAGCTTCATATAGCACCTCAACTCTTATTCAGAGGAATCAAGAGGAGTTAGTCCAGAGCTCTTCGCGGGGAATTCGGCTACACTCGTTGGTTGTACTAAGTGTAGTTGCAAATTTGTTTTAGCTTTCGCATTTAGTTTCTAAATTAGCATTATCACCTATTCACCCCCCTCTAGGTGATTTCAGACGTTTTAGTGAAAATCCTTCTATGTGAAGGCGGGGTAGTAGAGCAGTGGCTCGAGCCTCAAAACATATCTTGTTGTTTGCGATTGATCCACTATCTCTAACTCTCTCTATTTTATATCTTGCATTGATTCATATTGTTCATATCATATATGCTTGGTATTGTTTGTGTGCCTCACTTGTGTTGAACCAAGAGAGCTTTACATAGTACCTCAACTCTTATTTAGAAGAATTTAGAGGAGATAGTCTAGAGCGCTTCACCGGAAATTCGGCTACACTCTTTTGTTACACTAAGTGTGTTACAATTTGTTTTAATTCCGCATCATTCATCATTAGATTGGCCTTATACCTATTCACCCCTCTCTAGGTGTACTTTCAATTGGTATCAGAGTTTACGCTCTTGATATTAGTTTTAACCACTTAGGAGTGAGATCTTGGTAGCTAATCTAGATTTGCATTTGCACACTTATTTGTTTACACACACTTATGGATTTTATAACCCCTCCTATGTTTGATATTTCTAACATTAATGTATGAAAGCTTAAGATGAGTAAGTACTTAAAAACCCTAGGAATGCATATTTACCTTGCCGCTATCAAGAAATCTTGTCTTGATAATAGCAAGCATATAGAGGCCAATGCACAAGCCCTAATGGTACTTAGAAACACACTTAGTAAAGAATATATTTCTATGGTTTCTCATTGTGATTCCGCTTTTGCACTGTGGAACACTTTGACCTCTCTTGCGCTACAAACGATAAAATATGTGGAGGAGGAATCTGATGGAGATGAGTCCGACCAACCTTACTACATGATCCAAGGGAATGACTCCCTTGCGATAAACTCAGACACCCATCTAGATGATTGTGCTAGTTCTTCAAGTGATGATTATGTTGATGTTGATGCTCTTAATGAAGAATTATCTATTGTTTGTGAAAACCTATTAGAAAAATACCAACTTTTGAAAAAGAAAAGTCTTAAAATAAAAGAAGAAAATAAGGATTTGTTTTCAAACTTAACATGGTTTGGCAGGAGAGGGATGAGATTTCTAATGAAAGGGACTCGTTGAAATCCCAACTTGATCTTGTCTTAAATGAAAATAAAATCTTAAAAGCAAAAATGATTGTGATGATGTCTTGAAGAAAAATAAGACTTTAACTTCAAAACTTGAAATTGTTTTAAAAGAAAATGAATCTTTGAAAAATAAATCATTTTAATTTCAAAGGAATTGGATTTAGTTTCAAAAGAAAATATGTCTTTGAAAAATGATTTAAATTCCCATATTTGCCATGCTACTATTGCTTAACCATCTTGTATACCTATTGCATGCTCTACTTCATCTTCTATTATTGAAAATGATATATGTGTTTTAAAAAAGAGTGTTGATTGTTTGGGCTCCACTTTGAGCCAATGTTCCATGAATCACACACAGTTGGAATCCATGTTTCGCAAGAAACATGCTCCTCATATGCATGCACACAAACCACGGCATACACATGCTTCTCACGTTCATACACATAACACTATGTATGATCATGTATACACTTGTACACATTGTGGACGTAAGGGCCACCTTGCAAAATTTTGTTATGATAGAGTACATAATGTAAATTTTGCAAATAAGTTTGTTTGGATTAGGAAAGGTGCTAACCCCCATGGACCCAATAGACTATGGGTACCAAAATTCACTCCTATTTTATTTGATGTAGGTGTGGGTTCTCGCTTGACGTGAGGGCATTGGTGCCTTGATGGTGGATGCTTTTGTGCTTGATGGACTCTACTTTGGATGCATCCCCTTCAAAAAAGTTTGGTGGGAGGACCACCATGGTTTGGAGATCTAAAGATTAGCCGTAATAGTTTTGGTAACTATCTCTAACTCCCATTTAGTTTACATGCTTTCATATTGTTGATTTTTATCATATTTTAGTTTTTCATGATTGTTATTAAATGTTATGATAATTAGACTTGTGACATACATGTATAGTAATTGAGATACACCCATATTTATATGGATTCATATTTTGTGTTCTCACTATAGTTTAACTATTATGTATATCATAACTCTAAAACATGTGCATTTACATAATGATCATATTGATTTTATTTTGTTTTATGCTCCATGTTTTAACTATTTGTTTAGATGTAGTTTTCATTAAAACTTGTGTATATACTTGTACAGCTAATGAGCCACATTTGATTCTTGTATGTTTGTGCCTAATTGCTCATTTGTACCCATTAGATATAATAGTATATCCTAGTTTTGATAATTCTCGCATTTCAACTTGTATTCCTATTTTTGGACATGTTTTAAAAAAAAATATATTTAGCTTCATGTATATGGTAATTTTATTAAAACTATTGGATATACATGTATACCCCTGAGTCACTTGCCTTCATGTAAATTCTATTATAGACTCAATTGTGTTTGGGATATGTATGTATATTTCTAATTTAGACAAAACATACATATGTCTTGAAGTTAGTATTGTTTTCTTTTATATTTTTTAAAAGGGAATTTCATTTGAGCTTAAATGTCCTATTTCCATGATTTTGTTGATTACATGAATTTTTACACTCTATGTTTGATGTTTTCTCATGATTTGTTTCCATGAGCTTATATGAGCTTTATGTTTGAGTGTTGATGATTGTGTGATTTTCATGTTTTCATGAATAAATTCTTATTTTATTTTTTCTTGAAGGATTTCATACTAGTTTTTAAGATTATCATAAAACTAGTTGCGTATTTTTTCATTTTGGAAGAGTTTTCAAACATGTTAAATTATTTTCAAATTCTATTTATGAAAACCCCTTCCTTCCAAGGGCGGCTGGATGGGCGACCATGTCTTGTATGCTCAAATTGAAAATCTATTTAAACATGTGCATGAAAAAGGAGGTAATTATGAGTTAAACGTTTGATCCTCATTGTATTTTCAATTGGTATCACAATTAATATTTTTCTTGTGTACTCTTATTTTTTATATATATGTATGCTTCAAACTTCAAATAGTATCAATTTTTATTGGTAATTTCTTTTTCATACATATATATGTGATGTGATTGTGCTTACTATATCGTTACATCTTAAAGCATAAATCTTGTTTATGCTAAGCTTGATTTACTCCTTAATATCAATTATTTTTCAATTGGTATCTTATACAAGCTTATGCAATGTTTTTATTGGTATTTCATAAAGGGGGAGAAAAATTCGTGTTTTATCTTTGAATCGATTTTATTTTCAATTGGTATCTTACTCCCATTCTTTATAATGAAAAATACTTTATTTTGGTATATGCTAACATTTCCAATATTGGTATCATGTTTCATTTTAAATTGGTATCTATATTGATATGAGTCATGTTTACCTAAAACAATTTGGTTTTTACTTTTAATTGGTATTAAGATTTTCAATATATATTTCAATTGGTATCAAAAAACATACAATGTTTCATTTTCTATTGGTATCAAAAATTGTTGGCCCAGAGGCCTTCCACTCTAGTTTTGATGATGATTAACTCATGTAGTTATGTGTACTAATAATCTTGTGATTTTAGTTTCAGATCTTTATTCAAGATATTAGTAGGTGATTAGCTACATCAAAGATGGTTTTGAAGCTTTCACATAGTGATTCAAGAGCCCGAGCGACAAGATCATATATAGCACTCATTGGAGTCAAGCTCGGTGGATCACGAAGTTTTGGACCGAGTCGGCTTGGAGACGTCGCTCTACAAGAAGATATCGGTACCTAGTTTAGTTTTGTGTTTAGATCCATTTGCTAAGATTAGAATAGTATGATATGCTCAAGTTCACAACACACACGTTTCATGTTTGAATATTGGTTTTCGATTTTTCCGTTTTTGGTTTAACCGATCTTGGTTTCATGAATAGATAGATCAAAATAAGTTTAAATGGTTTTATGTATAGTAGAATCATTCTATATACATGCATGCTTAACTTCCTAGACAAACTTAGTTTTGACTTACTTATTTCATGAGTTTTATGTTTTGGTATTTTTAACAAAACATATTTTGGAATTAAAGTCAAAAACATGGATATATATATATATGTTTCATGTATATAGGATTATATCCATATACATCATGCCTAAATGTTGTTTAATACCATGTTTTTGTATTTGGATGAGTTTTGGACAAAACGTATTTTCAATTCAAAAATCCAAGTTTTAGAAAATACAGTTTTTGATTTTTGGTAAAAATGATAAGACACAAAAATGTTTTAAAATATTTGTTATTTGTGATGAAATTTTAATCACAAGTTATATTTCAAAATAAAATGATAAAACTATTTTTGTGTAATTTTAGAGATTTTGGGAATTTTTAGGATTAAAATTACATGTTTTTCTGACCAGAACTGCTGCTGCCAGGCTAGGTCGGTCGACTGGACGGTCGACCGGATCAAGTAGCCGGTCGATCGTAGCGGTCGACCGACGTGCACGGATACGTGCACGCTGGCTTACCCATAAGCCGGTCAACCGCACGGTCGACCGACTAAGAGTAGGTTGCTCTCGGGTTTCTCCCAGTCGACCAAGCGGTCGACCGGCCAGAGAGCCGTTGCTCTCTGGTTCTGGGGACGGTCGACCGCCTGGTCGACCGGTAGCTGCCAGCGATCAAAAGTGACCGTTGGCCGATCGACCGACCGGTCGACCGGTAGTTCATTTTTGGCAGAATCTGCTGCCAACGGCTAGTTTTGTAAATGGGCTATAAATACCCCATTGGAAAGAGTTTTTCTCTAAGATTTTTGGTGCTAATTTTTCCTGACTCTCCAGTGTTTTCATAGCAATCAAAAGAAGTTGTTGGGCTTTAAATTCAACAATCTATTTGGTGTTTTTGCTAGGGTTTAGAAAATCAAAGAAAAGGGTTTTTGGGAAAAGTGTTTGATTCAACTTCTTTATCTTGGTTTCTAGTTTTTCCCAAGAATTTTCTTTGAGTTTTTGATTTCCATTCTTTTGGTTTTCTCCACACTTGAGCTACATCTACTATCTTATTCTATAGGATCTTTGTGTGGGAAAAGAGATTGTTTGTGGTCTTTTGATCACTAAGTTGTAAACCCTATCTTAGCTTGGCTTTGTGCCTTTCCCTCATTGTGTTGAGGAGGTTGTGCTATTGGGTTGTATCCCTCAAGGTGTGAGGTGATCCTTGTGTAAGCTTTGTGCTAATCCCTCAAGTTGTGAAGTGATTGTTTGTTGGCTTGGTGTTGTGCCTCAAGAAGGAGGTTGTGTTTGTAAGAAGAGGAGTTAGGAACTCCTTGTGATTGTATTGCCCCAAATCCTCGGTGGAGGTTCCCTTTGTGGGAGTCCTTTGTAGACAAGCTAGTGGACTAGAAATCCTTCACGGTGGTGAAGGCGGGGATGTAGAGCTGGGTGCTCAAACCTCGAAACATATCTTATTGTTTGCGCTTGATCCCTTGACTCTTACTCACTCTCTCTATATTGTGCCTTGCATCAATTCATATTGTTCATTCATAATTATTTGCTTGGCTTGTTTGAGTGTGCATCTCTTGTTTATTGCAATTAGTTTCAAATTCCGCATTAAGTTCTCTAGATTAGCAATATCACCTATTCACCCCCCTCTAGGTGATTTTCAATTGGTATCAGAGCCTACGCTCCTGATATTTAGGTTTTACCACCTAGGAGTGAGATCTTGGTTTGCTAATCTTTATTTGCATTTTTCATTTGCACACATTTAGTTTGCACTCATGGATAGCCCTCCTATGTTTGATTTTTCTAGACATAATTTTTGGAAGGCCAAGATGAGTAGTCATTTAAAAAGCCTAGGACATCTAGTTTATCAAGCTACTACTCAAGAATCCTACCCTAATGCTAGCAAGCATAAAAAGGCAAATGCATTAGCACTTAAGACACTTAGAGCATCTCTTAATGAAGATCTTTTACATGTGTTTGCTCATTATGACTCGGCTTTTGCAGTTTGGAGCATATTGACTTCTCCCGAGTTACCAAGGATTATCAACAAGTTGAGAAAATCTAGGAGAGACAAGTCCGACGAGCATTGCCTCATGGTCAAAGGGAAAGACTCCCTTGAGGTACAATCGGATTCTCAACTAGATGATAGCTCTAGTTCCTATTGCTATGGATGTTTAGAAGTTCAAACTTTAAATATGGAACTTGCTCAAAAGCTTGAAATTTTTTGAAAAAAACATGATTTGTTGAAAAAGAACAATTTTGAACTAAAAGAAGAATTAAAGGATTTGTGTTCAAATTTTGAATTGATTTTGTAAGAGAAGGAAGAGATTGCAAGTGAACGTGACTCACTTAAATCTCAACTAGAACTTGCTCTAAAGGAAAATGAGTTTTTGAAAAGCAAAAAGGATTGTGATGATCTTGTGAAAAACAATGAGGTTTTATCTTCAAAATTAGATTGTGTTTTAAAAGATAACCTTACTTTGAAAATTGAAATTGATTTCATTACAAAAGAATTGGATTTTGTTTTAAAGAAAAATGATTCTTTGAAAATTGAATTGTCTTCACATGTTTGCCATGCTAGTGTAGCTTCTTCATCTAGCACACCTATTGCATGCTCCACTTTATCTTCAAGTATTGAAAATGATATAAATGTTTTGAAGAAAAGTGTTGATTGTTTGGGCTCCACTTTGAACCAATGTACTTTAAATCATACACGCTTGGAGACCTTGGTTCGTAAGAAACAAGTTCCATCTTTGCATGCACACCATTCACGACATACACATACTCATCACGATCACAATCTTCACACTATGTATGCTCATGTGTACACGTGTTGAAAATTTAGCAAATGATCTTGTTTGGGTTAGGAGAGATACTAACCCCTATGGACCCAACAGGAAATGGGTACCAAAGACCACCCCTAAAATTTCTGATATAGGTGTGGGCTCTTGCATCACGTGAGAGTGGTGGTGCCTTGAAGTGGATGCATTCCGTGCTTAAAGAAAACAATTTGGATGCATCACTTTCAAGGGGAGTTTGGTGGAGAGGACCACCATTGGTTTGGAGAACTAGAGAGGTGCCTTCATCGGTTTTGGTATCAATCTCTAACTCCCATTTATATTTGCATGTTTATTATGCTTTTCATGTCGTTGATTTATAGCATGTCATGTTTTAAAGCTCATTATGATTATGCCATGTGATTTAGATTAGTGATATACATGTTTAGTTATTTGAGACACCCATGGACCTATCTTTGTGTTCTCACTTTGTTTTTAAACTAATATGTATGTCCCAGATCTAATGCATGTGCATGTACATAATGATCATATGTGTGTCTATGATTTTTGTTTTGTTTTGATGTTTATAGTTTATTATGTTAAATGCCATGATTCTTAGATCATTGACATGCATGTATAGCTTTTGAGATCACCCATGTTTATATGGACCCATATGTTGTGTGCTCACCATTTGTTTAGCTATTATGCACATCATAGCTCTAATAGCATGTGGATTTACATAATGATCATGTTTATGATTTTCATGTTGATTTATATCCCGTTTTATGCTTCATGATTTGGTTACTTGTTTAGATGTTAGTTTTCATTAAAACTAGGACATATACTTGTACATATAGTGGGCCACAAATAAATCATTATATGTTTGTGCTTTAACGCTTATTTGTACCCATTAGATGTGCTAGTATAGTCTAGTTTTGATGACTCATACATTTTAAACTTGTATTCCCATTTTGGATATATTTTTATGATCATGTGTTTTCACTTCATGTATATGTTTATTTTGCCAAACCTTAAGATATACATGTATACCCCTTGAGTCATTTGCTTTTCATGCAAATCTTTATTATGGACTCAAATTGTGTTTAGGGATATGTATGTATACTTTTTATGTTGTCAAAACATACATATGCCTTGAAGTATAAATTAGTTTTATTAAAAATTTTAGATTTTCATGTTTCATGTTTTAAGGAATATCTTAATTGAGCTTAATTGAATATTTTCATGTTGATATGTGTCACATAACACTTGTTCACTCACTTTATTAGTTTTCTCATGATTCTATTTTCATGAGTATGATACATGTCTTATGGAATTTGAGTGTTTAGTGCCATGTGATTTACATGTGTTTCATGAAAAATATTTATGTTTTATTCCTTGCTTGAAGGATTTCGTATTAGTTAACAAGATTTCCTATTTAACTAGTTCGTATTCTTCTTATGGTAGAGATTTTCAAACGTACTCTATTTTCAAACCTATTTTTGAAAACCCATACCTTCCAATGGGCGGTTGGATGGGAGATCATGCTCATGTATGCTTTATAGTGAAAATCATTTTAAAAACTTGAACATGATTGGGAGGATAGGTAATATGAGATATACATTTGATATTATTGTTGTTTCAATTGGTATCATTGGATTCTTTCAATTGGTATCAATATTGACATTTTTGTATACTCATATATTTTTTTGTATATGTATGCTTGCACTTGAAAGAGTATCAATTTCAATTGGTATCTAATTTTTCATACATATATATGTTTTTTTGTGCTTATTATATTCATATATCTTAGAGCACAAATTTTGATCATGATAAAGCTTATTTTATAATGACTATCTTGTTTCAATTGACTAGTTTTCAATTGGTATCCATATACAAGCTTATTCATTATTTCATTTGGTATTTCATAAAGGGGGAGAAAACTTGTATTTCATCTTTCAATTGGTATTTGATTTCCACTCCCATACTTTATGATTGGAAATTTCAATTTGGTATCATATGTTCAAAATGAAAAATATTTACAATTGGTATCAAATTTTTGTTTAGACATTCAAATTTGTTATGTTTAAATTTCAATTGGTATTAAGATTTTTTATGTGTTTTTCTTAAATTGGTATCAATGTTTTTATGTTTTCTTTCAATTGGTATCAAGATACTCTACTTTGACAAATTTTTAATTGATATCTTAATTGATTGTCACCCCTTATTTACATCATTTGTGTTTTAGACAAAAAGGGGAAAAGATTGTTTTATTGCTTTTAACCCCTTTATTGTTTCTTTGTTTCGAACGAAAAGGGAGAGAAGAATATTTTTGTTTTTACTTGGACCCCTTTGTTGATGATTGACAAAAAGGGGGAGAAGTATTTGAGTTTTTATGCATGTTTTATATGCATGTTTTGTTTTATTTATTAGTTTGTCATTTAATTATTTAATTAGAGTTTAATTGCTTAATTAGTATCAAGAGCATTATTTAAGAACATGTTTTTAATTGGTATCAAGAGTTTATTGGTATCAAGAGCACGTTGATGCATTTCATATGTTTGGTATCAAGAGCATTATGTTTTAGAATAAGGATTTATGTTCATGCATCACAATAAACAAATAAATATGCAATGAAGGCTCATAAAGGGGGAGAAGTATTTGAGTTTTTATGCATGTTTTATATGCATGTTTTGTTTTATTTATTAGTTTGTCGTTTAATTATTTAATTAGAGTTTAATTGTTTAATTAGTATCAAGAGCATTATTTAAGAACATGTTTTTAATTGGTATCAAGAGTTTATTGGTATCAAGAGCACGTTTTATGCATGATGCATTTCATATGTTTGGTATCAAGAACATTATGTTTTAGAAAAAGGATTTATGTTCATGCATCACAATAAACAAATAGATATATGTATTTCATACTTGTTTATGAGCCTTCATTGCATATTTATTTGCTTGTTTATTCCTATGCATGAGTTAAGGGGGAGCTTCTCTGAAGCTTAACTTTAATCCATGCATATATAACTCCATGAGTTTTGTCATCATCAAAAAGGGGGAGATTGTTGGCCCAGAGGCCATCCATTCTAGTTTTGATGATGATTAACTCATGTAGTTATGTGTACTAATAATCTTGTGATTTTACTTTTAGATCTTTATTCAAGATATTAGTAGGTGATTAGCTTCAACAAAGATGGTTTTGAAGCTTTCACATAGTGATTCAAGAGCCCGAGCGACAAGATCATATATAGCACTCATTGGAGTCAAGCTCGGTGGATCACGAAGTTTTGGATCGAGTCGGCTTGGTGACGGCGCTCTACAAGAAGACATCGGTACCTAGTTTAGTTTTGTGTTTAGATCCATTTGTTAAGATTAGAATAGTATGATATGCTCAAGTTCACAACACACATTTCATGTTTTGAATATTGGTTTTCAGTTTTTTCGTTTTTGGTTTAACCGATCTTGGTTTCATGAATAGATAGATCAAAACAAGTTTAAATGGTTTTATGTATAGTAGATTCATTCTATATACATGCATGCTTAACTTCATAGACAAACTTAGTTTTGACTTACTTATTTCATGAGTTTTATGTTTTGGTATTTTTAACAAAACATATTTTGGAACTAAAGTCAAAAACATGGATATATATATATATATATATATATATATATATATATATATATATATATATATATATATATATATATATATATATATATATATATATATATATATATATATAATATATATATATATATATATATATGTTTCATGTATATAGGATTATATCCATATAAATCATGCTTAAATGTTGTTTAATACCATGTTTGTATTTGGATGAGTTTTGGACAAAACGTATTTTCAATTCAAAAATCCAAGTTTTAGAAAATACAGCTTTTGATTTTTGGTAAAAATGATAAGACACAAAAATGTTTTAAAATGTTTATTATTTATGATGAAATTTTTATCACAAGTTTATGTTTCAAAATAAAATGATAAAACTATTTTTGTGTAATTTAGAGATTTTATGGGAATTTTTAGGAATAAAAATTACATGTTTTTCTGACCAGAACTACTACTGCCAGGCTAGGTCGGTCGACTGGACGGTCGACCGGATCAAGTAGCCGGTCGACCGTAGCGGTCGACCGACGTGCACAGATACGTGCACGCTGGCTTACCTATAAGCCGGTTGACCGCACTGTCACCGACTGAGAGCAGGTTGCTCTCGGGTTTCTCCCGGTCGACCGAGCGGTCGACCGGCCAGAGAGCCGTTGCTCTCTGGTTCTAGGGACGGTCGACCGCCCGGTCGACCGGTAGCTGCCAGCGGTCAAAGTGACCATTGGCCGATCGACCGGTAGTTCATTTTTGGCAGAATCTGCTGCCAACGGCTAGTTTTGTAAATGGGTTATAAATACCCCATTGGAAAGAGTTTTTCTCTAAGATTTTTGGTGCTAATTTTTCCTGACTCTCCAGTGTTTTCACAGCAATCAAAAGAAGTTGTTGGGCTTTAAATTGAACAATCTATTTGGTATTTTTGCTAGGGTTTGGAAAATCAAAGAAAAGGGTTTTTGGGAAAAGTGTTTGATTCAACTTCTTTATCTTGGTTTCTAGTTTTTCCCAAGGATTTTCTTTGAGTTTTTGATTTCCATTCTTTTGGTTTTCTCCACACTTGAGCTACATCTACTATCTTATTCTATAGGATCTTTGTGTGGGAAAAGAGATTGTTTGTGGTCTTTTGATCACCAAGTTGTAAACCCTATCTTAACTTGGCTTTGTGCCTTTCCCTCATTGTGTTGAGGAGGTTGTGCTATTGGGTTGTATCCCTCAAGGTGTGAGGTGATCCTTGTGTAATCTTTGTGCTAATCCCTCAAGTTGTGAGGTGATTGTTTGTTGGCTTGGTGTTGTGCCTCAAGGAGGAGGTTGTGTTTGTAAGGAGAGGAGTTGGGAACTCCTTGTGATTGTATTGCCCCAAATCCTCGGTGGAGGTTCCCTTTGTGGGAGTTCTTTGTGGACAAGCTAGTGGACTAGAAATCCTTCACGGTGGTGAAGGCGGGGATGTAGAGCTGGATGCTCGAACCTCGAAACATATCTTGTTGTTTGCGCTTGATCCCTTGACTCTTACTCACTCTCTCTATATTGTGCCTTGCATCAATTCATATTGTTCATTCATAATTATTTGCTTGGCTTGTTTGAGTGTGCATCTCTTGTTTATTGCAATTTGTTTCTAATTCTGCATTAAGTTCTCTAGATTAGCATTATCACCTATTCACCCCCCCTCTAGGTGATTTTCAAAAATTACAAGACATTTTAAATTGGTATCAAGATATTTTCAATTGGTATCTTTTAGTATCTTAAAAAATTTGTTTACTTTCAATTGGTATCTGATTGGTAGTCAAAAGTGCATTTTTATCATCATATTTACCATCACATTTTCATATTTATTCATTTAATTCTGCACATTTATTAATAATTTGTAATTTATTGTGTGCAGGCCTCGAATTGTTATTTTAGCAATAAATAAAGCCTAAAGAGACCAAAAGCCCAGATCCAAGCCCATGTTTGAAGCCCAGGTGAAAAAGCGCAAATACAAAGAGTCAAAATGCAAATACAAGGGCCAAAGTTGCAAATACAAAGAAGAGGGAAGGATAGACTTCTATTCAACCCTAAACACTTGCAGGATAGGATAAAAGTTAAAAGAAGAGAAGGAAAATTCGTGGAAAAGATTTGGGATCTAGGTAACTTGATTCCCAAGTTATATCCAAATCCAAAGATTAAGAGCCAGGATTCAATTTCCAGAAGGAAAATCCCAGATGGACGGACCAGGAGAGGCCACGCGCCAAAGCGCGCGGCCAGAAGCCACTAAAGTGCCGCGTTTCCGCGGCGTTTCCGCGGCAAAGTGGATGATTCAGAGTACCAGATTTCGTGGGCAAGTTCATCCAGGACTCCTCGGCCTTCTGCACCTATAAATATCCCCTGCAGTGCAACGTACAGAGCGTCCAGCAAAGGGCCAAAGTTCAGATTTTTAGGGTTTCTTCTAGGTTTTCTTTTCTTTTTGTAATTTTTATGTAAGTGAGGGAGATGGCTTTGTTGAGGGTGACACCGACAGATGATTCTCTTCTCTTCCATTGTAATCAATAAAAAGGTAATTTTTATTTTGTTCTTATGTCGTTGCTTTTCTTTGTTTTCTCTTTCTTTTCTACTGTGTTTCTTTTTGTTGATCTTTGACGAGCACGCGAGCGTTTACCGAACCACAAGTATACCGAAGATTAGTAGGTTCCAACGATATTCCATGGCGATGTTCTCCTCCTCGAGGCGTATCAACTCATGCTTGCCCAAGGCTTGATGACCTAATGCGACAACGGACTGAGTTCGATCCCAAGGTTTATACGTTCAATGCCTCCGAAATAAGGTAGAAAGTGTTAGGTTTCGCATATTTTCTCCAACCAAGGTTAGTTTTCTATTCTTTTCTTTTCTTTTCTTTTTTGTAGATCAAATCCACACCTCTCCAATATTCTTTCCCACAACTCATTGTAAATACCACTTTTCTTTGTAAATACCATCGTGAATAACAAATTAACTAAAAAAAGATAAATTTTTAGAGAAACTTGCTTAACGCTTCTATCGCAGTCCCTCCTTGAGGATCACGACCCGCATAGCCCTGCTACCGCGGATTAGAACTGATTCCTCGCACGATCTATTCTTAATCTAATATTCTAATTTTTGTGTGCAGGAAAAATCAGTCAACAAATTGGCGCCGTTGCCGGGGAGGGACGGTAAGTTATCTCTAAAACAAAAAAATTTAATTTTTAACTAATTCTTTATTCTTTTCTGTTTGCAGGTTTGGAGAACAGGAAACAGAAAACAGCAGCTGCAGTGGACATATGGCTGCCCTGTGCCTCTGCCCTCGAAGGCAGAGCACAGGAGCCCACTGTTTTGCCGCGGATCCGCGGCCAGAGCCGCGGAAACGCGGCAACAGTAAGGACTACTGATTCAATTTTTTTGCAGATTGCTGAAATTTGAGATTACTGCTTACTGCTCTATTCTGTTTTGTTCTGTGATATACCTGTAAATTGCTAATAATTCAACAGTAAATTATTGGTTGTTAGAAATAAAATTTGATTAGACGTTTGCATATTAGGCACGTGTCTTTTCAATTATTTTTATTTACTGTTGAAGAGTGCTGGAGGAGCAAGGTACGTACGCATTGCATGTAGAATAGGATTCATCTCTTGGTTGATTTTCTGCATTGAGTGATTCTTATCTATTTATCTTGTACACTTGCACTAATTCATCTTAAGGGCATAACCCATTAACAAGATAAGGTGGGGATTTCATCACCCTTCCTTAGCCCAAAAATCATATCCCAAGCACTCACTAACCCAAGCCTAACTTAAAAATTAGTAGACGTTGGCCCTAGGGTCATCTCGGACTCAATTAGGAGATTATCCTAAGGGGGAACGGTGTTGGAAGTTGACTCCTGCCAAATCAGTGTCTAGGAAGGGGATTGAGGGCCGAAAGCCCGAAGTGTGGTGGTTATTTAATTAAGGAACGTCTTTGACGGAAAACCTCCCACCACTCTTGCCCCGACCTGGCTGATTAACTTGTGGTCAAAGTCTACACCTTACCTCCCGTGGACAGTCTAACCAGTTAGGAGTCGTCTAGGTCTAGGTCTACCCTAACTTAGGTTAGAAATTTTTTTTCTTTTGTTTGCTTTGTGTGATATGGCCTATAACAATAATTTTTTCAATTTTAATGAGGATCCATATTATACACCAACCTCTTTTTCGGATATTACCAACCCGACATATCATAACTCTAACCAACCTAGTGTGCCAGATTGGTCTTATCCGAATCATTACATGCCCCAGTCCCAATACTATGAACAAGATTGGAATAATCATCACTACTCTTCACAGAGTCAATGGGGATTCAATACCCCTGAGCCATATGGTCAACCACCTGTTCAACCATTATCTTCATATACGTCTTTTCCCACATCACCAAGGTTTCAGTCCTCCATTGATCTATTCGATGGGTTAGAAGAAAAAGTGGATCGGTTGCAAGATACAATGAATGATCAAATTTCTAGACTTTCAAACATTCTTGAGCATCTTGATAGGAACCAAGAATCATTCTGTTTAGAAGATCTTGATCAAAATTCAATTTCATCACATCAATATGAACTTGCTCAATCCCAATCCTTGGACAAATTGGCTAGTTTTAATTTCAATGAGATTGAATTAGATTATGAATGTGAACCCGATCCCCAACTTTGCGATTCAGTTTCCATCTTCGAATCTATGTTGACTCCAGTATCCTTACCCAATTTGGACCAATTTTCTGAGCCAACATTTATTCCCATACCCATAGATCATGAAATTGAATCACCCATTTTTGATGATCATATTGAACTTGACCAATTGTGCAATTTTGAAAGTCCCATGGAAAAATTGGCAAGTTCCCATTTTTATGAGATTGAAACTAATGAGATATGTGACCTAGATTCCCAAATCTATGATCAAGTTCAAATTCCCGAATCATTATTGACTCCTGTTTTGTTACCCGACTTAGGTAATATTTTAGAGTCAGTTTTGATTCCCACTCCTATCATTCCTGAACTTGAATCACCAACATTGAGTCACATTCCATTGTGGGAAAATGATTGTAGACTTGAGTTTCAATTTCTTGACTTGGACCCACTTCTTGATCCTAGCCTGACTCCTGAACCTTTACTTGATTTGAGTTTCTTTCCTGAGTCGGTATTAGATCCTGAACCTATCATTCTTGAGTCCAAGTCAACCATTTTACCAAGTCACATTCTTTTGTTGGACATAGGTATAGACCATGACTCTGTGATGATTTTCCAGGACTGGTCATGTAAAGGGAGTAAGTTTCACGAGAGGATCTTCCATGATCCTATTCATTCTGGGGACTGTAAATATGTAAATAAAAAAGAGGTCAATAAAGGTAGGTTCCGTGAACTACCACGTTATCTTGTTTGGGCCGCATTTCGTGGACCAATTAGACCACCTCCGGAACCACCACCCTAAGGTAACTTCCGCCTTCCCTTGTTCTGTTTCATGCATATATGCATTCATTCATACATTGAGGACAATGCATGAGATAAGTGTGGGGGTGGGCTTTACTAATATACTAACATAAGTAGATACTAACAAAATTTGCTAAAAAAAAAATGCTATAAATTTAAAATTAAAAAAAAATGTTATAAAAAGGAAATATTTTGACTTATTTTTTTTGAAAGAAATCTAAGTTAGTTTTAAGGATTAGGAAAATCATGATTAGGATTTCTAAAAACTTGGTCAAAATAAATAAATTGTTTAAATTTTAGGTATAGGAGAGAAATTGAATAAATAATTAGTCTTGATTTTTACCTTAATGAAATGTGCATACCAAATGCATATCTAGGATTCTAAGACAAAGACCTTGTGCCTCATAAAAAAAAAAAAAGAAAGAAAAAAAAAATCACCAATTAAGCTGATACATGTGCCTCAAGAAGCATAAGTATTCATGCCTAAAGGTGAGTAAATAAAATAAAGTCCTTAGTTTTGGGGCCTATTTCACTCGAATTTGAGTCCGCGGGGTGTTTTCTCACCTGGTGCCCTAAAGCCAACCGGTTTGGGAGTCATCGACTTTAAGTTCGTTACATGGGTGGATTAGAAAGCCTAAGAAAACTAAGAAATATAATATATGTATTAACACATCTAATAATCAATTAGTTAGGTATGAGGGCCTCAAGAAGCCTTGATACTTATACGAAAGAAAATTAGATGAGTTATACATGCCAAAAAAATAAATAAATAAAATATATATATTAACACATCTAATAGTCAATTAGTTAGGTATGAGGGCCTCAAGAAGCCTTGATACTTACACGAAAGAAAATTAGATGATGTTATAAAAATAATAAAGAGGCATGAGAGTCCAAGTTAAGGAATTCCTAGATTCACAAGGGTGCGTATGACTTTTGGTAACGAAAAAGACTATATTAGAAATTCAATTTTAATCCTTACCTAAAATGAATAACAATTGACTTTATAAAGACCAGGTTTGAAGAATGAATAAAAATGATAATCCTAAAACTTATAGACTACTTAGTCTCTTCAAATATAATTCAAATATTTTCCTTTTTATGGATTTTGTGGGTGCAATCCGCTGAAAACCCTCACGAGACAACACTCGTCCTCTAGGTTAACCTAGGGGTTTAACGGCTTGTTGCACGTGCTAAGTGCAATCGTGATTCCTACGAAAGTGAGTTAGGTTAGATTAACTTTTCATTTCTTTTTCTTTTCTTTGTTTTTACTCGAGGACGAGCAAAAAGATAAGTGTGGGGGTGTGATTGGTAGTCAAAAGTGCATTTTTATCATCATATTTACCATCACATTTTCATATTTATTCATTTAATTCTGCACATTTATTAATAATTTGTAATTTATTGTGTGCAGGCCTCGAATTGTTATTTTAGCAATAAATAAAGCCTAAAGAGCCCAAAAGCCCAGATCCAAGCCCATGTTTGAAGCCCAGGTGAAAAAGTGCAAATACAAAGAGTCAAAATGCAAATACAAGGGCCAAAGTTGCAAATACAAAGAAGAGGGAAGGATAGACTTCTATTCAACCCTAAACACTTGCAGGATAGGATAAAAGCTAAAAGAAGAGAAGGAAAATTCGTGGAAAAGATTTGGGATCTAGGTAACTTGATTCCCAAGTTATATCCAAATCCAAAGATTAAGATCCAGGATTCAATTTCCAGAAGGAAAATCCCAGATGGACGGACCAGGAGATGCCACGCGCCAAAGCGCGCGGCCAGAAGCCACTAAAGTGCCGCGTTTCCGCGGCGTTTCCGCGGCAAAGTGGATGATTCAGAGTACCAGATTTCGTGGGCAAGTTCATCCAGGACTCCTCGGCCTTCTGCACCTATAAATATCCCCTGCAGTGCAACGTACAGAGCGTCCAGCAAAGGGCCAAAGTTTAGATTTTTAGGGTTTCTTCTAGGTTTTCTTTTCTTTTTGTAATTTTTATGTAAGTGAGGGAGATGGCTTTGTTGAGGGTGACACCGACAGATGATTCTCTTCTCTTCCATTGTAATCAATAAAAAGGTAATTTTTATTTTGTTCTTATGTCGTTGCTTTTCTTTGTTTTCTCTTTCTTTTCTACTGTGTTTCTTTTTGTTGATCTTTGACGAGCACGCGAGCGTTTACCGAACCACAAGTATACCGAAGATTAGTAGGTTCCAACGATATTCCATGGCGATGTTCTCCTCCTCGAGGCGTATCAACTCATGCTTGCCCAAGGCTTGATGACCTAATGCGACAACGGACTGAGTTCGATCCCAAGGTTTATACGTTCAATGCCTCCGAAATAAGGTAGAAAGTGTTAGGTTTCGCATATTTTCTCCAACCAAGGTTAGTTTTCTATTCTTTTCTTTTCTTTTCTTTTTTGTAGATCAAATCCACACCTCTCCAATATTCTTTCCCACAACTCATTGTAAATACCACTTTTCTTTGTAAATACCATCGTGACTAACAAATTAACTAAAAAAAGATAAATTTTAGAGAGAAACTTGCTTAACGCTTCTATCGCAGTCCCTCCTTGAGGATCACGACCCGCATAGCCCTGCTACCGCGGATTAGAACTGATTCCTCGCACGATCTATTCTTAATCTAATATTCTAATTTTTGTGTGCAGGAAAAATCAGTCAACAGTATCTTAAAAATATTTTGTTTATTTTCGATTGGTATCATAAATTGGTATCATAATGTTTCGAAGTATACTTTTATCATAAATTGATATATTTTTCAATTGGTATCATAATGTTTTGATATATACTGCTTATATATAAGGGAAGCTTAACATCTTCTCTATGTATAGATTCATGTTGAGTGTATCTCATATTGAGGAGCTTGACCTCTCTTCTCTATGTCTTACACATGTGTAGAGGGAGCTTCACATCTTCTTTTATACATTGTATATTATGCGTTATGTGATTAGGGTTTAGTCATCTCTTTTTTATGTAATGCATGTATACAGGGGGAGTTAACTTTATATCTGTCCTCTTCATGAATGCATATTGCATATACATCCTTCTTGGTTGATTTGTAAAAAAAGGGGAGAAATTTTTTTTTGAGAGTTTATTTATGCCCTTTTATTTATGATTTGACAAAAAGTGGGAGAGAAATTTGGAGTTTTATATATGCATTTTATGTCATTTATATGCATGTTTATTTTTCAGTTAGTATCAGAGCATATATATTTTGTTTATACAAAAAGGGAAGAAGTATTCTTCATGTATGCATATAAGTGTTATTTGGTTTATGCATTCATTGAATATCTTTATTGTTTATTACTATGCATGAGTTAAAGGGGAGCTTCTATGAAGCTTAACTTTAATCCATGCATATATAACTCTATGAGTTTTGTCATCATCAAAAAGAGGGAGATTGTTGGCTCAGAGGCCCATCACTCTAGTTTTGATGATGATTAACTCATGTAATTATAGTTTACTAATAATCTTGTATTTAAATAATTTCAGTGATTGACCAAGATATTAATAGGTGTTTAACTTCAATAAAGAAGTTTTGGAGCTTTCACATGTTGATTCAAGAGCTCAAGCGTCAAGATCGCATCTAGTACTCGGTTAGAGTCAAGCTCATTGGATCGTGTTTGAATCGAGTCGACTTGGAAAAGGAGTTCTACAAGTGACTTCGGTTTGTGTTTTAGTTTGTATTTAAATCATTGTAAAGATTAGATAGTATTGATATGCTCAAGTTCACATACACACACAAGTTTAAAGTTTATTGGTTTCGATTTTTGGTTTAACCAGTTTTGGATTTCATGTCAAAAACATAGATATATATATCTTATATGTATATTGGATTCTATCCATATATAATATGCTTCAAAGTTGTTTCAATATCATATTTTTATATTTATACAAGTTTTAGAGAAAATGGTTTTCCATTTCAAAAATTCAAGTTTTAAAAAATACGGATTTTGTTTAAAGGCTAAATTTCAATATCACAAAAATGGTTCAAATTGTTTATAATATGTGTTGAATTTTTGTCACATATTTATATTTCAAAGATCTAATAAGAACTTATTTTTGTGAAATTTATGTGTATTTTATGAGATTTTTTAGAAGATAAAAAGACAAGTTTTCAATACCCAAAATCCCAGCCTGACTGCACTGCGGTCGACCGGACGGTCGACCGGACCAGTGGTCGGTCGACCGTCATGGTCGACCGATATGCACGGGACGTGCACAAGGGCTAGCCCATTCAGCCGGTCGACCGACTGAAAGCACCCCACTCTCGGGTGGGGGCCGGTCGACTGGACGATCGACCAATGGCTTTTGCCCTGTCGACCGGAGGCACAACGGTCATGAAAATGATCGTTGGCTGGTCGACCGGAAGAGCAATTCTGCCCTTTCCTGGCTACCAATGGGCAGATTTTTGAGAGGCTGTATATATGCCTTCTCTTGAGCTGATTTTACCAAGATTTTTGAAGAGAAAATTTTCTATCTTTCAAGTGCTTTTTTTCAGTAAGAGTTCAAAAGAGTTTTTTGTGCCAAAAGATTTATTCTTTATTTGTTTTTAAAGTGTTGGAAAATAAAAGAAAAAGAGAGTCTTTGGGAGATTGATTTTTGGATCTTTATTTCAATATCTATCTAGTATTTTTCCCTAGAGTTTTTCTTTGTTACTTTCATTTCAAACACTTTATTTTCTCACACTTGAGCTATCTATCTATCCTATCTATTAGGATTTTGTTTTGGTGAGAAATATTGGTTTGTGGTTTGGTGAAACCACCAAGAGTTGTAACCTTCTTTTCTTTGTTGTTATCCCTCTTGTGTAGAGGTGATTGTAAAGGTGATTTGGTTTTGTTGGTATCCC
The DNA here is from genome assembly GCA_038442645.1 of Agave tequilana. Classification (NCBI taxonomy): domain Eukaryota; kingdom Viridiplantae; phylum Streptophyta; class Magnoliopsida; order Asparagales; family Asparagaceae; genus Agave; species Agave tequilana. The sequence continues at coordinate 166,835 of JAVJIF010003715.1, forward strand.
TCTAAGTGTAAAGGAGATTGTTGGAGTGTTGGTTTTGAGCCTTATCCCTCTAGTGTGAGGTGATTGTTGTTTGGCTAAGTGCTCATCCCTCTAAGTGTAGAGGTGATAGTTGTTGTGCCTTGCCTCTTATGTAGATGTTGTGTTTGTTGGAGAGAGGAGCTGTGTGCTCCTAATTGTATTTACCCAAATCCTCAGTGAAGGTTCCTTGTGTGAAAAGTGGGTGTTATAGTGAAAATTCTTCTGTGTGAAGACGGGGACGTAGAGCAATGACTCGAACCTCGAAACATATCTTATTGTTTGCGATTGATCTACTATCTCGAACTCTCTCTCTCTTTTATATCTTGCATTGATTCATATTGTTCATACATATATGCTTGGTATTGTTTGTATGTCTCACTTGTGTTGAACCAAGAGAGCTTTACATAGCACCTCAACTCTTATTTAGAGGAATTTAGAGAAGATAGTCCAGAGCCCTTCACTGAGAATTCGGCTACACTCTTTGGTTACACTAAGTATGTTACAATTTATTTTTAATTCCGCATCATTCATCATTAGATTATCCTTACACCTATTCACCCCCCTCTAGGTGTACTTTCATAACCATTCTCAATTGTATAGTTTGTCTTCCCGCAAAACCCCTCCCCGCATCAGATCGCACCACCTCTCTCCTCCCCAAACACCAGTAGCATCATCCTCATCTGCCTACCCTCACCTTTAGCCCTCTCCCTCCCCCGCTAGCCCAAGTTCGCGCATTCCTCACCTTCATAATCTCCTCTTGGTGATCGACAACTAGTCCAGATCCAGCCAATCGAGTCCAGATCCTGCTCCTCTCCATGTCCTTCTCTCCGATAAGCTCTCCTTTAGTTCGTGGTCTCGATGGTGATCCTCCAGCCGATCTAGTTTAGATCCTGCACCTTGAGTTCGTAGTCTCAATGGTGATCCACTCACCTCTCATCGGAGAACTGTTCTGGCCTGTATTGATGATAATCTCGATGGTGGTCTCGTTGGTGGCCTCAGAAGACGAGCAAATGGTCTCGATGGTGGTCCACTCGCTCGTGAACACTCATGGAATGTATCAGAGGATTGCTCACGTGGAATGGCTCATCAGAGGATTGCTCATCGTGGATTGTGTCAGGGAGGGGAGAGACATTTCGGGAAGAGTTTCAGCATTGAAGGGAGGGGCATTTTGGGAAGAGTTTCAGCGAGGAGGGAGGGATATTTTCAAGATTTTTTTAAAAAAACTTTTTAGATTTCTTGTCGGTTATATAAAATAATCGGTGTGAAATATCTTCATTTCACATCGGTTAAAAATGGACGTGAAACGTCCGATTTTTCGCGTCTCCTGGATACGCGTCAGCTGCAAAAACCGACATTGTTTCCTTTTTGCGTCAGATTTAATCCGACACGAATTCTCTTTTCTGTAGTAGTGAGTCCTCCCACAAATGTCAGATATGTAAATCACCTAAGGGTGAATAGGTGATGGCTATACTAAATGGCAAATAATGCGGAATTAAAATTTACTTCCTAGCAACCTAGCAAATACCAATCACAATACAAGGAATACTTGCAATAAGTATGCAAGTAAGTAAAGAGAGAGTAGAGTAAAGAGAGAAAGAGTAAGCAATCGCAAACATGATAATATGTTCCGAGGTTTCGAGCCACTACTCTACATTTTCCGCCTTCAACACTATGAAGGATTTTCACTATGACTGATCTCACTAGATCGTCAACCGTTACAAGTTTTCACTAGAACTCTATGGACTCACAAGTTCTCTCACATTGTGCCGCAACGGCAACAATAGAGCTCACTAACTCACTTGAGGCCGCAACCTCTACAACTTCACAGTTGAAGAAAAAGGTGATCTTCTCTTGATTACAAATGGCTCATAAGTACAACCTTATAACCAAGATGAGGAGGTGAAACTCTTTGGGATTGTGTAGTGAAAATAGCTTGTAAAGATGTAGAGGGAAGACTCAAGCTAAAAATCAAGAATGTGAAATTTAGGCCCAAGAAGAAAACTCTTTTGAGAAAAAGAATATTATCACTTAAAACTTGATTTTTGATGTTAAGACTTGTTGTAAACTTGTTAATGGGTTTTTTCACAGTCCCACTATTTAGAAGGGATGAAAATAAGTGGAGAAAACCCAAAAGAGTCTAGGGATAGACCCAAAAAAAGACAAACAAAAAACTAGTCGTTGGGAAAAATATAGAAGGAAATCCCTCTGTCGGTCGACCGGCCGATCGATCGCCAATTGTCGAATTTTTTACCGTTGGGGTTAGCGGTCGATCGGTCGGTCGACCGTTTATCCCAACCAAAGAGCAAGGCTCTCTGTCGATCGATCGGATCGGTTGACCGTGCTCAACTGAGAGCAAAGCTCTCGCAGTCGGTTGACCGAACGGTCGACCGAAGTGCACACAAAGCACTTCAAAGAAGTCTTGTGCATATCGGTCGATCACCGACAGAGCAATTTTGCTCTGTCTACATCCGACCGGTTGGTCGACCGATTAAGGACCAAAGCATATTTTGAAAATTTGTTTGAAGTCAACCTTTTTTCGAAAAAATAAACTTTATTTTTAAACACAAAATAAAGTTGAACTTGATAGAACCAGTGTGTGATCATGGATCAATACAAAATAAAGTTAGAACTTATTTTGAAAAAATATGTTTCTAAAACGAAAACCGATTTTTTCAAAACTCGTTTTTCTGAAACTCGATTTTGAAAATGGAAAAGAGAAATGTTTTGAACTCTTTTCAAAAACACTTAGGAATATGAAAGATGTATGTGCGTCAATCTCAAGAGCTATCAACCCATATCATCTTGGTTTTAATAAATGACTATAAATTCAATCTAAAATGCAAAAAGCAAAAATATAAATCTTGTATTGTATTCTCTTGCAATCTTGATCCTTGAGCTCGTCTATGTACTTAGGCTCTGGAATCGACATGTTCTTGATTTCCAAACGTTTGAGTCTTGTAGTGAAGCCAAAATGCAACAAAGAGTTATTCTGAAACTTGGTTAAATGATATTGTTAGAAATATAACTAGATATGTTTTGTTATTATCAACACTAGGGCTAATGGCCTTTGGGCCAACAATCTCCCCCATTTTTATGATGACAAAATACATGGAGTTATCACAAATAATTTGGGAAGAGACTTCAAGCGAAGCTTCCCCTAAACACATGCATATATCAAATGTGACAAATAAGTAAGATGCATCAAATAATAGCTTATGAATAAGATATGTCAAATAAACTCTATGCAACTCATCTATGCATAGAAAGAATACAAAATTACAAACGTGTACGCGGAAACGGTTTCCTTCAACCAACCAAATCCTCCAACCTCCAAATCAAGTGGTAAATCGATGGTCTGCAAAGGATACTCAAGAATACAAACACACCACATACCACATATAAAAGATATATATTGTACGCGTCAGAAAAGAAGGATTCGATTGCAAAATTCTTTTGATTGGATAGAAGATTACAACAGATCAGTATTCCGATTACAAGGGAGGGAGGATGTTGAGTCTTGAATCCTCCCATTGTTTAAGGCTGGGTTCTTCAAGTGGCGGTGGAGAGTGAATCTTGTTCTCCGTTGACCGGGTGAACATTGAGATCTTCCGGGGCTCTTCTCTTCGGGTGGTTGACGGAGTAACACAGCTCTGTCAACCAAAACTCTCAAAGAGATTGTCGGCAAAGGCTAACTTGAACACAGCAAGTTCTCTGAAGGGTTGAACTCTCTCTCTTTTCTCTCAGAGCTCTTTTCTCCCAAAAAAAAAATCCGACCCCTTCTTCATAGCAACGGGGCTATTTATAGAGGTTTCAGGGGCGTACGTGCCTCCTAAAAACACTCCATAATGGGGGCTAACTTTTCCCGTTATGTGGGCCGTGATTGACCCTATAACCAGGACGGTTACAACTGAGACGCGGGTTTCGACCCTCGCGCCTTGGTACTGCTGAGACGCGAGTTTCGACCCTCGCGCCTTGGTGCTGAGACGCGGCTGTCGAGCCTCGCGCCTTGATGCTGAGACACGGCCGTCGAGCCTCGCGCCTTGATGCTGCTGAGACGCGGGTTTCGACCCACGCATCTTGGTGCGGCTGAGACGCGGCTGTCGAGCCTCGCGCCTTGATGCTGAGACGCGGCCGTCGAGCCTCGCGCCTTGATGCTGCTGAGACGCGGGTTTTGACCCACGCGCCTTGGTGCGGCTGAGACGCGGCTGTCGAGCCTCGCGCCTTGATGCTGCTGAGACGCGGGTTTCGACCCATGCGCCTTGGTGCGTCTGAGACGCGGCTGTCAAGCCTCGCGCCTTGATGCTGCTGAAACGCGGCCAAAATTAGCTTTGCGTCTAGAACTTAGAATTCTGCTTTTCAATGGCTTGTCTTTTAGTGATTTTTAGATAGCCTACAGAACCCCCTCCAAAGTTTTCGACATTCCGCAGTTAAGTGGGACGGATTTCAAAATACTTTGGACTCTAGCTGAGCTCACCCTTATGACTGGACTGTCAATGCTCCGGATTTGATCTTATCTGGAGTATGGTCCTCGTGAGTGTACTGTGGAACTCTTTGAAGCCACCAAAGTTGATCGTGTTGAGTGTCAAGATGCACATTCTAAACCTCCCCGATTGCTTTAAGTCTGTCGTGGGTGCACTTTAAGCCAGGAGTGGATGGTCGTCTGCTTGTGCCAGTGTACTGTTGAACCGATTTGCAGAAGTAAGGACTGAACGCCAGTTCTTTTAGGACGCAGAGATAGTACTGCTTTTAAAGACGCGACTTTCTTTTGGGATGAAAACGCGACTGTTATTCCATAAGGCAGACGCGGATTTTGTCTGGGTTGGAAGGATGTGAACTTCAGAGACACGCATCTTTTTGGAGTGAAGCCGCGACTTTCTGGACGCAACTATGGCCGTGCTGAAAGGATGCGTCTATTGAAGAGGCGCGACTGTTGGGTACGAATCCGTGCCATGCCATGAGTGCACTGCCACGTGTCCTGTGGAACCGACGGGACATCTTCTTTTTGGCGTGCGAACTTCATGCTGCATTAAATGCACTGTCCACGCGTCATGTGGTGATTCGTCGTCGAGCCAAGCGCCGCGTATCTTTGCGAATCGCCGTGCCTATAAATGGCAACAGTCGTCAAGAGAGTCATCATTTAGTCTCTCCTTCGTCTACGAGCGTCTTTGCTAGGGTTTGAGAAAAGAGCTTCTTTGTTCTCTCTTCTTCCATCTAACATCAGATTTTTGATTCGCAATGGCGCCCAAGGCTAAGCAAACTGCTTCGTCTTCAAAGGCGATTGTCGCCGAGACCCAAAGGGGCGGTTCCTCCATGCAGGAAGCCCCTATTTCAGGTATAAAGCCATCGGACTTGACTTTCACCATTAAAAGGGTTTATGGAGTTCTTATAACACTAAAAATTCCCTTTTTTGAAGAAGAACTGCCAACACGGATTCGAAATCGTGTTTGATTCTTAGACGCGGTCAAGGCGCGGGTTTGATGACCCTGCTGCTTTCATTTGCTTGAATCTGCGTCTGCTTGTTGAACACAGGGCCTCAGTAAGCCTTGTGTTTCGGATTCAACACTTAGAATGTTTCTAAGTATGAAGGATTCAGACGCAGATTTCTTACGACTCTTGCGTCTTGTGAAATCAGACGCTGGTCCTCATGAATCTTGCGTCTGAGCCCAAGTACTTAGAGATTTTTCATAAGTCTTGGATTTTCAAAACGTGGGCCCCATGCTAGCCTCGCGATCTTCGAGTCTGGACGCAGATTTTGAAAATTTTCTGCATCTGAGTTTACTTCTGTGTTTGAGTTGTGGACACTTAATCATTTCCTTTCAGATTTCTGATCAAATGTCGTTTCCTTTTTGCAGTGCGATATTCCGCTGATCCTCTCTCCAAGAAGTGTCACTTTGGGCACGTAGGTGGTGCTGACCGCAACTTAACCTTCGTGTTGCAAAGGACTTCTCCTGTGACTGCTGATAAGCCCAAGGGGCGAAGGGAGAGGCTCTCCAAAGTCGACATGGCGACACTCCGGGAACTTATGACTGACGCAGAATTTAAGACGGATTCGCGCATTCCATTGAAGAAACCCGTCTTCTTCTTTGGCGACAATATTGGCGAGGGCGGTTACGTCTTGCATGATGGCGACCACAAGTGGCTTCGCCAGATAGGGGATAGGAAATTCTTTCTTCCAAATATGGAGAGAATGTATCCCCTATCCTACCTTCAGCACATGTCTGTCCCTCGGGCAATGGAATGGGAGCTTGCCCGACCTGTCCCCAATGTCTCTCTCGGCATCTTGGGCGCCAAGAAGGTACATGTTGCCGGTCATGGAAGGGAAGTTTTCAGTCTGTTCCCTGGACTACTCAGGTCTGATTACCCAGTAGGGGAAACCCCTCAGCTCAGCGCTACCTTTATTAATCAATTCATGAATGTAGGGGATGATTTTCCGACTGACTTCTGCCCGCTCGGGTGGGTTCATTCCACTGACAAGTACTGGTGGGGCAAGATGGTGAGCTTTGTCCTCGCTGAACTTGGAGGTCTGTTGGACCAGGTGGGACTGTACCAAGCGGTCAGGGCTGTGCAATATGGCATCCCACAGAATTCCCAAAATTTCTTTGGGATCCTGGAGCACTACGACCCTTCGACGGGGACGTTCTTCACCCCAGTTGCAGAAATGGGGCTCGCCCTTTATGAATTATATGAAGTCTCGGGGTTGGTAATAGGAGATGCTCCTTATGAGGAATACGTCCCCACCTCTGAGGAGCTTCATCTCTTGAAGAAAGAATGCCCTCGTGTATATGAGACCTATTGGGAGGTGATGTGTCATTTCCACATCTGCAGTCAAATAACTTCCTGGAGGGCTAGGGGAGTTAAGCAGCTGTCTTGGGCGAGCTACTTATTTAATGGCATCACTGAGAAAGATCACTCAGTGACCAGTCTGGCTCCCAATTCTGACGAAGAAATTGCCGAGAGGATCGACGCCTCTGTGAGTTCTTATACCACAGAGTCGAACGAAGACACTTTCAAACCTGACACGGTATTCGAAAGTTTCCATCACCAGGCCCAGATCTCCATTTCTAACCGGGCACTGCTGGCGGGTTTCCTCATGCTGTGGTTGAAGCGCTGTGTAGTGCCGACACTGCCGCATGAGGTGATTGTTGCCGACGTGGTGTATCCGGCGGTGCTGCTGGCCTATGGTAGGTCCATAGCTCTCCTTCCGACAATGATGGCTGGTATCCAAAGCGGGTTGCGGGCCCTGACTCAGAGCCTGTGCAGGGTGGAGGCCATCGTCGACTCCCAAGGTAAACCAGAGGTCGATTCAGAGGGAAGGCCGAGAGTGAAGACCCCTAACCCTCGGATCGAGCTTCCCTACACGTACTTAATGGCTTGGTACGTGATGCACTACCCCTCACTGATGACGCCAGTGTCTCGATGTGAAGGGTTTGTCCCTTTTGTGCAGCGGCTGAAGAGTTCGAGCTGGTGCAACAACTATATGTTCTACGTCCGGAAGTGTATTTTGAACGCTTCCAATTATCATCTCAACCGTTGCTTCCGCGAGATTACAGATGCTGCTTATGGGGATAAGTTTGCCGACCTTGTGGGTCCGGACGACTTCACGAGGCTGCCATCGGGAGTCTTTTGGTGGCTTATCAATATCCGGCCCGGGTATCTGCTCTTCCGGCAAGGGAATTCGTGTACGATTGAGCCTTATATGCCGAATCGTTTCGCCCGACAGTTCGGCTATGACCAACTATATGTCGGTAACCCTAACGCTCAGCTTGCCTTCAGTGGAAATCTGTTTGAAGGTGCTCGGGCTTGGTATTACAGCGTAGCTGGGGGGACACAGGCTCTTTTCCGTTTACCTCATAAGACGCCGAACTGCTATGCAAGCCTTAGCTTCTGCACCTGGTATTTCCAGGCTAGCAAGATGCCTGGCTATTCAATGGAGCGTTCATGCATTAAAAGCATTAATGCGTCCTATGAGGAGAAGGTGGCGTCCAACAAACGCTCGCGAGGCCTTGATGAATATCAGGCGGCTCAGAGGGAGGCCAGAGGGGAGCCGAGAGCAGCAGTACCCTGGGAGCAGCCTGCCAGAAGGCGTCAACAGACAGTGCATAAACGTCCTCATGGCGTTACTCTCCAAGCTGAGCCTTCTTCGAAGAGGGCCAGGAAAGACTTGGCGGCTGAAGAGGCCGTCCCCTCCGGCATCGAAGAGCAGAGGGCAGAAGAGGAGGAGGAAGATGATGCCCCCTTGTTCGTACTCTTGGGTTGCGCAGCAAGGGCCCCGTAATTTTAGAAGAAGGGGAGCTTGCTGATGAGCCCGTGGCAACTGATGAGGCTGAGCAACTTGAGGCTGACCTGGTGGGAAGGAGTGATGTTGAGATTCCAGGGGTCTCAACTCAACCCGGGTCTTCTTCGGCTTATGATAGGAGAGATGAGGCACAGCAGCCTGGGTCTCCTGTTGTATTGATGCCCAGCTCAAGGGTAGTTGATCCAAGTCCCACTACTGGGGTATTTACTGGCAAGGCCTCCATTGCCGAGGCTTCTCGCGTTGAACTATCATCTTCATCGTCCGGAGATGACGAGTATGATTCAGGCGATGAAGTCGATTTCAGCGATGAACCCGCTCTTCCAGATCCGAGCAAATTCTCACATATCTCGGAGGAAGAAATATACGGGTGTGATCCAGTGACGGCGTTATCACAAGCGGCAACTACTCCTGCTGAAGGTACTCTTATAGTCTTGTTGACCCGGTTTCCCTTTTTAACTAAGGAACAGGTTCTGACATTTTCTCTTTATGCTGCAGGGTTGGCCGCGGACAGCGAGGCTGCGACTTCCTCCCATATCGAGGAGATGATACAGGAGCTAGCCCAGCAGGAGGGCGTTGAGGCTGCTGCTGAGATGCCTCAAGAGAGGGCAATTATTAAGATTGGGGAGGCTTCAACCTTGCAAGATTTGCCCAGGGATCTGTCGTCTTCGGACCCTCGGCTTGGTAAGGAAATATTGACGCTTTGAATATTTTTCTTTTATTGTCATGACTGACGTTCTGGTGATTTGCAGAGAGCGCTAAGGAAGCTCAGGCAGAGGACTTGGCAGTCAGCGTCGACTCAGCAGAGGCAGCCAGCGTTGAACCCGCAGGTAGTGCAATTCAACCCTCAACTGAGGGTTCCGGAGAAGCCAGGTTCGCTGCTACTTCAGCCGCCGTGGAGGCTGCTATGACGGTAACCGTCCCGGAAGTGCCGGTGACCATCTCAGCTTCCGTCGCGCCTGTTGTTGACCCTACTCCTGCACAAGATGAGTTGATTCCCATCCCTCGCCCTGTGATAGAAAGGGGATTTGGGAGCACATCAGCGGAATTCCCCTCGGCCGGAGATATCATGGAAGAACTGACACGTCAAATGGTGCGGCAGTTCTTTACTTCCATGCGATCGTGTATTGATCTCATCCTCTCTGGGGGCAGTTCTTTCGAATTTGCCCGAATGCTTCTTGAGAATTTGATCAAGAACATCGGTCATACTGGAGGTCCTTCACAGGCTAGGGCGTGTCTGCTGCTGATGGAGCAGTTGGGGAGTGATCTGAAAGAGCTTAAGTCTTTGGAGGACGCCGGCTCAGTTCACGAGGCCCGGGCAACCTTGACTAGGCTTCTCGCTGCTCAAGAACAGGAGTGGAAGGAGATGGAGGAATAAATAGCCGAAGAGACTCACCATCTTCAACATTTCCAGGCAGACCATCAAAAGCTGATTGGCGATTCAAGGGAATCTGAACTCGTCATGCAGAGCGCAGAGCAGGTTATCATCAGTGCTTGGGCTACCATAGCCAAAGCAGAAGCCTTGATTGCAGTCAATGAGCAGAAGCTTGCCACTACCAGGAAGAAGCTGGAAAGGTTGGAGGCTGCCAAGATGCAGGTTGAAGAAAATCTCTCCACTCACTCCTCCAGGTTGGAATCCCTACGAGCGCAACTGGCTACAAGGAGATTTTTGTCCGAGGAGGAGCTGCGGGCTCAGGCTCTCATGGAAGCTGAGAAGGCGCGTCAACATGAGATGCATCGCCTCAGAGAACAAATCCGTTCTTTGGCGAACCAGGATTTTTAGCTTTCTTCTTCTTTTCCCTTTTGTAAAGAAAAGGATACTCTATTCACCAAGAGTATTTGTATTTACTTTTATCATATTTGAATAATAAAAGTCGTTGAAATTTTCGTTCCATCTTCATTGCCCCGCCGTAGATGAATCCAACCTCTCAATCACAGATTTTGGTTGTGCTCCCTTACTGACTGTGAATAACAGACTTAGGTAGAACTAAGTTCGTTTGATGAAACGCAACGTCGTTCCAAAGAGAGACGTGGTTCTGAGGAACGCGACTTTGACCTACCAGTGAAGACGAGGTTCAAGTTGACGCGAAAGACGCGGCTTTGAGTGTGACTCACTGGCCGCAGTCCTTAGCTTTATCCAGGCGCAGGAATCAGGATGCATCAACAATGTGGCCTTACGCTTCTTAAAACTGGCGCAGACATATAAGAGGATGCGATGTTGGGTCTTTGACCCGGTGCAAATCCATCATCATCTCGCCATGTCGACGCAGCTCCAAGGTACCTGTGAATCTGATAGGCCTCTTTGCTGAAGACTCAAGCCTTAGGACGCAGCTTCTTCTTATTATGCGTTTTCCCACTGAGACCCCCAGAATGGGTCCCTTTTGTTGATGGACGCAGCTTTGATCACCCCGAGAGACACGGAGAATTTTCTTAAGGAGGACGCCGTTTTTTTGAAAAAGGGACGCGGGTTCCTGAACGCGGCACTCATGCCTGCGTTTTGGTGCAACTTCCCAGACGTTACATGCAGCCTGTCATAAAGGTTTTATCGGATCTTTAAACGTCCAATCGTTGTTGACGATTGGGGACTCGCACCATTCGATGTTTCCCGAAGCGACCATCCACGCGTCGGCTTTTTATTGGGCCTAGGCGTTAATGCCTTTTAATGTCAAACCGGCGCTGGCGGTTGGAGATCTGCGTCTTCGACGCTTCCCGAAGTGACGCTCCACGCGTCAGCCTTCCATTGGACTTTGACACTCGTGCGGTCATTAAGGCTGATGGTTCTGATTAGTGAGCCATTAATTAGGGGCATTATGGCTCGCCTATAAATAGGGTTTACCCCCTCCCTTTAGCAGCCCCATACTTGGACTATCTTCTCTTAAAAAAAAAAACGAGTGCTCTGAGAGACTCCATCTTCTCCCTTCAAGGACTTTACCAGGGGCTTGCCTCCATGGACGAAGATGACCCAGAGCTTTCATGCTTCTGTTTGGTCTCTTCAGAAGATTACCACTGTCAAGTGATTTCAATAACAGAAAGCGTCTCCTTGAGCACCTTTTATGTCCGCTCTTCGATCCAGAGAGTTCAACTCTTAATAGAGGCCTCTGCGGGTATGCCGTCCCGATTTGCCATAATATTTTTAACCCAACTAAGTTTGAATTTTGATATCTCTTAAAGAGATTCATCATCTGGATTTTCTCCTAAAGTCTTAGTTGGTGCATTCCTCTTTTGGAAGTTGCGCCATTTGACTTAAACTTCTCTGGACGCGAGTATAGTAGACTTAGGCGCCTGGCCGCAGGTTTTTGCACATAGAGCTCGCGTCTTGAGGCTGTCGACTTAGAAGAATTTCAACTCAGACTGGAGGTCTCAGGCCTGAATCTTGCAACTCCTATTCATCCGACAGGGAGACGGCAATTTTCGCGTCTGATTCTCTTCGCGTCTTATATTTTAGACGCGGGTACAAAACTGTGGTCGAACTCTGTATGTTATCACAGCTTTGATCGCGTCTGTTTCTGCCGCCGCAGAAGTTTGGTTCGCTGCGCGGGTCATTCCTGCGTTTGAAGATTTCAGCAATAACTGCGTCTGTCACTTAGTTTTTCTGTTGAAGTATACTAAGCTTCAGATCTTCTAATTTTGTTTGCTTCATGCAGGTAGGCTTGATCATCCTTTTTCATGTTCGCTGGGCCCTTGGGAGAATATATCGACCAGCGAACTTGGTCGATGGTCGACCACAGAAGAAGAAGTCATGACTCCTGTCTTCAGGAGATGGGGACCGGACCCTCGCCAAGATCTCTTTGGATTCAATGCACCAGTCATGCTTCTTGGCATGGCATGGTCAGAGTGAGGATGGCAGAGGGGCTAGCGGTGTATATAGTGGTGGGTGTGGTCCTCCTGCAGGTCCTCGAAAAGAGGGCATCCTCTGTGAGGTCTCAAAACCTCCTTTTACCCCAGAAGTGACATCGAGAAAAGCTTCATGCTCATTGGATGACTTTCTGGTGGTAGAGATGTTCATCAACGAAGGATCATACCCTGCTGCTTCGGATGGTCAGGTGGAATCAGAAAATTCTGCCGCGTTTCGATTTCAAGAACACCATTACTCTTGGTCAATGATGGGCTCTTTCGATGATTACATCATGCGTCGTGGTGCAATCAACATCCCAACGCAGTTACAGTGCTCCACCCATCTTTGGGGCCCTTCCAAACATCTTGTGTTTGGAGTAATGAATCCAGCTTCAAAGAGTGAGTGCAACCTTTGAGAGAAAGGGACTTCTTTGTGTACTCCTGTATTGTAACACTCAATCTTATTGTATAAGAGAGCGTTTTGTATCACTTTCATATGCCTGGATATAAATAAAAGTGACACTTTTCTTTTTGTCTCTTCTATTGTCTTGAACTCCCTCTTTTTGTATTGAAAGTCAGACGCATAGAAGTAAAGAATCTTTGGCTTGTCAAAACTATGACGATAATCTTAACAAGTCAAATTTTGTGGAGAAAGATCCTATTTCAGGAACTCAGTAATGCTGTCAGAGGTGTAATATTAACTTGACAAGGATAAAATGATTTTTGGTGGACCTGCCACTTTATAAAAGAAAGTAACAGGTTGAATTGGTACCCCCAGGGAAGGTGAGCTTTTATCAAAGGTTTAAGCTCAACTGGAGAGTTAATGAAAACACTGTTAACGGTGTAATGTTAACCTAACAATGTTTTTAGGTAGACTTGTTGTTCTGTTGAGGAGAATAACAAGTGAGACTAGGCTCGCGGGGAGTCTAGGAAAGTCTTTACCGTTAGAGGTGTGATATTAACTTAACGGGTTGAATGTAGTCTTGTCAGAAGTGTAATGTTAACTTGACAAGGATGTAAGTCAGAGGTGTGATATTAACTTAACTCAAAAGCTTTTCAGTTTTATTTGGGAAAACTAAAAGTGTCACTGTCATAGGTGTAATGTTTAACTTGACAATGGGGTTAATGCTAGAGGTATAATATTAAACTTGGCATTGGTCATCTCGACTTTGACAAGGAAGTCCGAGGGAAAGTCATGGCCTTAAGTGTATTGTTGAACTTAGCAATGACCTGGATGCTAGAGGTGTAGTGTTAAACTTAGCATTGTTCATTTCAGCTTCGATATGGAAGACTGAAGAAAAGATGACTGTCAGAGGTATGATGTTAACTTGACAGAAACTCGATGTACTGTTTAGAAGTATAATGTTAACTTAACAGTAATTTGTCAGAGATGTGGTATTAACTTGACCGAAATTGATTTGCAATATGAGCAATTTGAGGACCTGTCATTCTATTGATGAGAATTGACAAGTGAATTTTGAAGTGCCAGAGGTATAATGTTAACTTGGCAAGTTTGAAAGCTTGTTACTCCATGTAGAGTTGACAAGCAAAGTTTGTACTCGATAAGGAGTGTTGAAAAATTTTCATTACCAGAGGTATAGTGTTAACGTAGCAATGATTGTATTTAGTAGACCTACCATTCTGTGGATTAGAATTGGTAAGGGATTTTTAGAGGGAAGAGCGGAACTACATCCACTTAGGATTTTTAGCAAACCCTCAGCTATCAACGGATTTGAGGTGCCTTTACCAACTACCGTTTGAGTTGGGCTAGCCATGCTATTCCCCTCAGCATGATGAGTTGTCGAAGACTTATGTTGGGCTTAGAAGCCAACATTTTCCTCTATCCTTAGCCGTCGGAGGCATCGGATCAAATGGGAACATGTCCCTTAGGATTTTTAGCAAATCCTCAGCTGTCAACGGGTTTGATATGCCTTTACCAACTACCGTTTGAGTTGGGCTAGCCATGCTATTCCCCTCAGCATGATGAGTTGTCGAAGACTTATGTTGGGCTTAGAAGCCAACATTTTCCTCTATCCTTATCCGTCGGAGGCGTCGGATGTTAATGAAGAAACTCTTCTTGTTTTGATCAGAGGTGTACTTTTAACTTGATCGGAGGAGGAGTACTATTAAGGATAGTACTTCTTCAAGAATCTGCCATTGATCGGCATCATGAGTGTATCGCCATTTGAAGTTATGAGGCGATATGATCCATTTGAGTAGACTGACTCCACTACAAATGGTCCTTCCCATTTAGAATGGAATTTCCCTTTCGTCTTATGTGTCATTACCATAGGTCTTCTGACGGTTAAGACAAGATCGCCTTTCTTGAAAGTTCGCACTTTGACTTTCTTGTTGAAGGCTCTGGTAATCCGGGCTTGGTAAAGCTCGATTTGTTGTTAGGCCTGTAGACGTTTGTCATCTAAGGCTTCCGATTCGTGAGTCGCTGTCGATGCTTCTCCTCATTCGTCATCTCTGCTGTCAGGGCGACGCGTAGAGATAAAATTTGGATTTCCAGTGGAAACACGGCTTCACACCCGTATACCAAAGAAAATGGTGTAGCTTTAGTTGGGGTTCGGACAGTTGTGCGATAAGCCCATAAGCATTCACCCAGCTTGTCATCCCAGTCACGTTGACTTTTCGAGACGAATTTCTTGAGAAGCTTGCCAATGGTCTTGTTGAAAGCTTTTGCGAGACCATTAGCGGCGGGGTAGTATGCTGTTGAGGACACACTCTGGATTCTGAACTTGGCGCAGAATCTCTGGAAAGCCTGGCTGATGAACTGGGGTCTGTTGTCGTGGACAATTCGCCGACGTACCCCAAAATGGTAAATGACGTGATGTTTCACGAATTTGATCACATCAGATGACTTCACCTCCTTCAAAGGAACGGCCTCAGCCTATTTGGAGAAATAATCGGTTATTGCCAAAATAAACCGATGTCCTTTTGATGATGGAGGGCTGATAGGGCCAACCACATCCATCCCCACATTTCAAATGGCCAAGTAGAAGTCGTGGAGTGAAGGTAGCCTGGTGCTTGATGAATGAAATCACCATGCACTTGGCAGGCGTGACATCTTTTGGCATAAGTGATGGCGTCGACAATCATCTTGGGCCAATAATATCCCAACCTTTGGAGTCGGTATGCAAGTTTTGGGCTAGGTTGATGGGCTCCACACATGCCGTCATGGGCTTTTTTCAATACCTCCTGTGCCTCTTTTTGTGAAAGGCAGCGAAGCAAGATCCCGTCATGCGATCGACGATACAGTGTTCGTGTAATCGCATTATAGTAGAATTTAGGGGCTTTCCTTCGAATGGCAGCCGCTTCCTTGGTGTCCTCAGGCAAGATGCCATACAGGACATAATCGATGTAAGGGAATCGCCAGTCTCTGGGCTTTAGGCCGGCCGACGATTCCAGCGCTTCTTTGTTTTTAGAATCTCCTGTTGTCTCCTGGTAATCCTCAGGAGCAATTCTCGGGCAATACAGGTCGTGGCTGTAGACAAATACCTTCTCTACTGCTCCAGCTGGAAGAGCTAAAGAGGCAGCGAGGGATGCCAGTGCATCTGCATGCGCATTTTGCCTGCGCGGTACATGATCGATGTAGAAGTTTGTAAACTTCCCAGCCATGTGGACGGTTGCGTTGTAATAGGGTACTAGGTCTTCATGTCTGACTTCGTACTCCCCGCGAACCTGGCTAACGATGAGTTTGGAGTCACCATCTGCCTCGAGATTTTTAACACCAATCTCATCGGCGAGTTGCATCCCAATCAAAAGAGCATTGTACTCCGCCACATTGTTGGAACACGGCTCAGTTAATGAGACAGCTCGAGAAATCACATAGTTCTGTGGGGAGACGAGTACTACTCCTACTCCTGCCACTATGTGTCGTTTTGGGCTTGTTCTTGATGCACCATCAAAGAAAAGTTGCCAAACCTGCCTTTCAAAGGATGTCTGGGTCTGGCAGGCTTCAGCGACCTCGTCTGGGAGATCGTCGTAAAGTTTGGTTGTCCTCGGATCTGGATGCTCAGCCAGGAAATCTGCCACCGCTTGTCCTTTAATGGCCTTCTGTGGTAAAAAGTGCATCTCATATTGAGATAGCAATATGGCCCATTTTGACAGTCGACCATTTAGCGATGAAGGCTTTGTCATGAGTAACCTCATGTTTATGGTTTGGCCTACCAGATAATGTCGCATTTTCTGAATAGCAAACACCAATGCCAAACATTCCTTCTCGATCGGGTTGTACCGATGTTCGGCTCTGATCATTGTTCTACTCAGATAGTAGATCGCTTGCTCTCGTCCTTGATCATCATTCTGAGCTAGTAGAGCTCCCAAAGAATGATCCATTACTCGGACGTATATCAGGAAAGGTTTTCCGGATATCGGAGCTGCAAGGACTGGTGGTTGTGTGAGGTATTGCTTGATTTCCTCAAATGCTTGTTGGCAAGCGTCGTCCCAAATGAACGAAACACCCTTCTTCATTAGCTTAACGAAGGGTTGGCATCTTCCGGAGAGATTTGAGATAAACCTGCGGATGTATGCCAATCGTCCTTGCAACCCCCTGAGTTCCTTGAGATTTCTCGGAGGTTGCATCTCCTGGATAGCACGAACCTTTTCTGGGTCCAAATGAATTCCTGTGGAAGTCACTACAAACCCTAGGAATTTGCCGCTGGCCACCCCCAGGAAGGATTTGGTAGGGTTCATCTTCAACTGATGGGCCCGCATGATGTCGAAGACAACCTTTAGATCAGTGATATGATCACCTTTAGCGCGGCTTTTTACTGCGATGTCATCAACATAACATTCCACCGTTTTGCGCATATGCTGATGGAAAATGGCATTCATGGCCCTTTGATATGTTGCCACTGCATTCTTCAGTCTGAAGGGTAGGACGGTATAGCAGTAGACCCCTAGTGGTGTTCTGAAGGAGGTGTGCTTTTCGTCATCAGAATACATTTTGATTTGATTATATCCTGAGAATCCGTCCATGAAGGACATTCGTTCGAATCCACATGTATTGTCAATCATGACATCCGTGATTGGCAGTGGGAATTCGTCCTTGGGACAGGCCTCGTTTAGATCACGAAAATCGATGCAGATTCGGATCTTTCCGTTCTTCTTGGCAACGGGGACGATGTTGGCTACCCAGTCGGGATGTTGTTCTTCCCTGATGAAGCCAGAATCTATAAGCTTTCTGACTTCTGATTGAATCGCCTCCATTATCTCTGGGCGGAATCGTCGCTGTTGTTGTTTGACAGGCTTTACGTCCGAATTGATGTTGAGGCGGTGCATAGCCACTTGAGAATCAAGTCCGGGCATGTCTTCGTAATTTCAGGTGAAGACGTCTATATACTCTTGTACAAGAGATATTAGATCCCTTTTCTCCGAAGGTGACGTCACTTATGAAGATGGACTTAGGATTAGCCTCATCCCCCAGATTGATCTGAACAATCTTGTCTTCTGTGGGTGGCTCTCGCTGTTCAAAGTGGGTATCCCAAAGAGAATTTAAATGTTTGATCCAAGGATCCGTATCGGACTGGATCATTCCTTCATCTCCGTCTTTCAGGTAGCTTGTTGAAACCATGTTCACTGAAAGTTCTCTGAAGATGTTGCCGATACTAACATCTGATTCCCACGATGATGTGCCCGATGAGTAATCGTGACCTGACGATCCTCGAGAATCAGAGACTGATTGAGCCGGAGTTGATACATAGCCCAACCCCCTACGAGTCTGATGATAGTAATCGGGTGTTTTTCCTTTCGGCACAAAGGATCGAAGTAGCGTTCTCCTTCCTTTGCTAAAGTTCAACCCGGGTCCGCTTGTTACGTCATACCCCATGCGTTTCATCATTCTGAGTGCTTTTGGTTCATAATGACTGAACTGAGTGGATTCCTGCTCGCCTTCTGATTCTTCATGGGTCATCGGTTCGGATTCAATTCGTCCGAAAAGGATTGGTCTTTGGCCTTTCCGTCTTGCTGGAACCATGAATACAGCTTCTTGCGCATCACCGGCATTCCGACATGTCTCGAAGGATGATTTCACTGGTACATGCAATGATACCAAAGCATCCATTGCCGACCAGAGATCATCATCCACATCAGTGCTAGTGTCTAAAGGCACTGAATCAGAAGCAAATACAGAGAAATACGCCAAATCTAATTCTTCATTAATATACCATCCGCTTACATCGTCGGTGGTATTATCAATATCGAGCTTATTAGTGCTCGTTACAGGTGGATCTAGCTCCCACATGCACTCTTCTTCTTCGAGCTCGGTGTCGGCTTCGTTACCAGAGTCGGGCTCCTCTGGTTGCGGGATTTCATCTGTTTCTACAGATTCCTGGTACAGGAGGGAATCTGTGAAATAATTCTCCACTCCCTTGAACGGATGCTTTTCGGCAATCAACGTTCGTACCTTTCCACTTCCGTCAATGTATTTCATGACTTGGTGGAGAGTAGAGGGAACGATAGAATTGTGATGAATCCACGGTCGTCCCAGCAACAAGTTGTGGAAGGTGTCAGCATTTATGACGTAGCATGTCACCTCTGACTTTAGGTCTCCAATCTGGCATTTGAGCTTGACCTTCCCCATTGGACGGGTACTATTGGCATTGAACCCGTAAATAGTAGTCTGGGTGGCGCTCAAACGGTGAGTAGGAATCCCGAGATGTTGCATGACCCGGCGAGGCATAATGCTCAATGCGGACCCGGGATCTACCTGAATGCGGTTCACCTCAGATGATCCAATATACCCTGCGAAGTAAAGGGGTCGATCATGCTTCCTTTTGACTTGCATATCATCTGCCGTGAAGGTGATGCAAGGAATATTTTGGGAGGCGTGGAGGCAATCCTCTACATCTTCCTCCTTTGGTAGCTGGGTCATGAAGACCTCAACATTAGCCAGAGCTTCTTGTAGAGCTTCTCTGGTCGATTTTGATAACCTGAGAAGCTCATAAAGCGTAATCCGCGCCGGGATGTTGGCTAATTGAGCCAGGACATCAAAGCGGTAAGGTGCTGTGGATCCTTCCGCTATGTCTTTTGAAAGAACTCGAGAAAACTGAAGTTCTTTCTGTTTCTCCCCGGGTTGCTTCGTGGAGGGCTTGGCTGGCTCTGCAGCGGGTCTTGGAGGAGTTACCACCGTTTCGCCATACTTTTTCAAATATGGCTACCCCGAACGGGTTTCTGCCACCAGCCGACTGGGTTCTGCGGCCAGAACTATTGTCTCCTCTTCTGAGTCAGTTAGCGAGGGAATATCAGTTTCCGTTTCTCGAGAAGAGGCGCATACCACATTGCAGGATGAAGCCTTTGCTTTGCCTTTGGACTTCCTGCTGGTTACACTAGTCCATTGCTGGCCATCAACAAGGTCAGGATGAACCCACAAGATTTCTCCTTGAGGTGTGGGAACAGGTACCAGGCCCTTTTCTTGCTGCTGGTGAGGGTCTGTGTTGACCATTCTCAGCTCTCCTCTTGGGATAGGGACTACTCCAGAGGGTGTTGGAGGTTGCCTTCCAAACTGGAGGAATGACGTCATATTGACCGCCACCTTCTTCTGCTCTGGACGGAGTTTTGATACCTCCGCGTCAATCAGATCCTGAAGGATGTCCTTGAAGACATAACAACTCTTGGTGGGGTGTCCCAACATCCGGTGATACATGATTAGTCACGTATATTGCATTTACATAGTCACCTTACCATACTTTTTAGCTAATAAATCCTATTAATAGTCTTCTTTTCCTTTGTTAAATGTAGGCCCAAGTGCTAAAGAAAGAAAAGAAAAACAAAGCCCAATAGCCCACCAAATTCTAATTAATTCAGAATAAATTTGAAATGAAGAAATCAGGGCAAAATCTTGGCATATAAGGAAGGTTAAGAAGAATCCTCCCTGTGGGCAAAATCTTGGCATATAAGGAAGGTTGAGAAGAATCCTCCTTGTGGGCAAAATCTTGGCATATAAGGAAGGTTGAGAAGAATCCTCCCTGAATCAAGATGAAGAAATCAAGGCAAAATCTTGGCATATAAGGAAGGTTGAGAAGAATCCTCCCTGAATCAAGCACAATCAAAGGCTGTTTTGTCAACTTTTGAAGCAAAAACAAGAAAATCAGAAGAAGATACGGGAAATACATCAGACCAGGAGATTCCTCAATCTTCCTGAGATCTTCCCTTTAGGTTTTTGCCTATAAATACTGGTTTCAGCAAAGAGAAAAGGGGCGAAGACTAGGATTAAGTTTACATTTATTTTCTTAGGATTTAGGTTCTTTGTTAGCTAGAACAAGAGTTGTAATCTTGCTTTTTAATTTGTAGTCCAGTTCAAAACTTGTGAGAGAGAGGACTGAGAGCTTGTACTTGAAGATTGAAGTGACAGCAATACAAAAGTCGAGCCAATTTCTCTTCCACTTGCAATACGGTATGGTTTGCATTATGTCTTTGTTTTCTTCTTCGTTTTCCATGGATAACTAAACGTTTTTTCTGGGCTTGCTATCGAACTCTCTTTTGCTTTTCTTCTCCCCTGCTTTTAAAAGAAAAAAAGACCCGATGACTCATATGAATGCCTCACTTAAAAGCCTTTCTTTTTGAAAGTGTTCTTGAAGGCACATGAGGATGGGCTTAGATAGTTGAATTCACAACTCTTTCATGAACATCTCTCGAATCATTTTTAATTCATTCTTGCTTCTTCGCGCTTGATGTTTTAACATTCGATTCTACGATTTCTTGAAGAAAAAGACTCAACTCTTCTAACATCTTATGTGCTTTACTTAAAGCTTTCTAAAGACAACTCTAAGTTTTGCAATTGATCATTTGAGGGACTTAACATTTTAAGAGAAGAAAGAACAATTGAGTAGTGAGATAGTGAGCCCAGACCTTCTTTATTACTACAAACAACAAAACAATTTTCAAGTTTTCTATATCACCTTCTCCAAAAATCTTTTCCAAAAATTGCAATTTTTCTTTCCTTCATCTCTTTCTCTCCATTCTCTTTTTCCTAAAAAACGAACACAACTCCTTGTTTCTAAACGATTCACTGAAAAGCTTCCATCGCATCCCTCCTTGTGGACACGACCCGTTAGCCACAAGCTACACGGTATATTCTTAACTCATTGGTTGTTCTTTCTTTAGCAATCAATTTTTGGCGCCGTTGCCGGGGGGTAACGTTTTTATTGAAATCTATTTTTTATTGAAAATTTTTTAGAACTAAAACGAACTTTCTTCTCTGTTGCAGGTTAAGGGCAAGCAAATTAGGAAAAGAAGATCGCAGTGACATATAAGTGGTATTGGGCCTCTGCTCTAGAAGCAGAGACCAAGTACCCTCTGAATTGCCGCGTTTTCTCGGCTTTAGCCGCGTTTCCGCGGCAAGGAAGAGTTCACTACTAATTGGTTTTTGTAGGGCTGCTTGCTTTGCAAAATTCTAGTTTTCTGCAACTTTATTTCTTATATGAAATCACATAAGCCTGCTAATAATCAATAGTAAAACATTTGTTGAAAAGATAAAAAAATTGATTAGACGTTTGCATTTTAGGCACGTGTCTTTTCAATTCATTTATTTTTACTGTTGAAGATTGCTGGAGCAAGGTACGTACGCATTGCATCTAGAATAGGACTATCTCTTGGTTGATTTACATCGCTTTGAGTGAATCTTATTTACATATCTTGTACACTTGCACAAACTTATCTTAAGGGCACTAACCCATAACAAGATAAGGTGGGGATTTAATCACCCTTCCTTAGCCCAAAAATCAGATTCCAAGCACTCACTAACCAAGCCTAACTAAAAATGAGTAGACGTTGGCCCTAGGGACATCTCGGACTCAATTAGGAGATCATCCTAAGGGGGAAAGTGTTGGAATTTGACTCTTGCAAAATCAGTGTCTAGGAAAGAGATTAAGGGCCGAAAGCCCGAAGGTTGGTGGTTATTTAATTAAGGAACGTCTTTGACGGAAAACCTCCCACCAACCTTGCCCTGACCTGGCTGATTAGCTTGTGGTCAAAGTCTGCATTGGACCTCCCGTGGACAATCTAACCAGTTAGGAGTCGTCTAGGTCATAGGTCTACCCTAACTTAGATTAGAATTTTTTTCTTTTTCTTTGTTTATTTGTTTGTTTTTCTTTCTTTTTGTTTGTATTCCATTATGTGATATGGCCTATAATAACAATTTTTCCAATTTCAATAATAATCCATATTACACATCAAACTCTTTTTCGGATATTACCAACCCGGCATATCATGACTTTAACCAACCTAGTGTGCCGGATTGGTCTTATCCGAATCAATATAACCCATGTCCCCCATCGTATGACTATAATTTCCATAACGATTTCAACTCTTCACAGAGTCAGTGGGGATTCACCTACCCCGAGCATAATTTTCAACCAACTTGTCCCCCTTATCCACCTAGTCCACAATATCCCCAAGAGTCATACTCAGTTCCACCAGTCCAAAATAGAAAACCATCAATTTTGGAAAGGAGTATGCGTGAGTCCAAACAACAATCACAAAATCTGATGGACTCACAATTTCACTACCACTTCCAAGACAACACTTCATCTTTTCATCAAAATAATGAATCCATCAATTATGAAAAGATGCTTGAAGCCATGACTCATGCTCAAAATGCTAGAAATCGTGACATAGATATGATGGTCGAATCTCTACGTTCTCACCGTTTGACCAGTTCTGATGTCACTAACCATCCTGTTAGAGCCGAAGAGTCGTGTAGTTTTGGAAATCAATTCCATTTCAGAACAACCATTTGAACTTGCCCAAACTCCAAATGAAATTGATAGTTTGACAAGTTATCCCTTGGCTGAAATAGAACTTGAAAATGAATATGATCATGAACTAGAACTTAGTGATTCAATTTTACTTCCTGATTCAATAATGACTCAGGTATCTACACCTGATTTCAATCTTTTCCTGTCCCAATTCATAATGAAATTGAATCACCCATCTTTGAGGATCATATTGAACTTGACCAATTATACACTTTTGAAGATCCTATTGACAAATTGGCAAGTTCTCCATTTTTTGATATTGAACTCAATGAGATATGTGACCTAGATTCTCAAATCAGTGATCCAGTTCAACTTTCTGAATCAATCTTGACTCCCGTTTTGTTACAAACTTGAGTAATATTTTAGAGTCAGTTTTGATTCCTCCACCTATCATTCCTGAACTGGAATCACCCATATTAGGTCACATTCCATTGTTGAAAAATACATGTGGACTGAAGTTTCAACTTCTTGACTTGGACCCAATTTCTGAACCTATTTCGACTCCTGAACCTTTACTTGACTTAAGTCACCTTCCTGAGTCGGTATTAGTTCCTGTCCTTCCTGAGTCCAAGTCAACTGTTCTATCATTTCATACTCCATTCTGGGACGAGGTGGTTGATAAATTTGACTCCGAAATTAGTTATGGAATATGAAAATTAGATGGGGTCAATTACTTAATAAAAATCCTTTATGGACACATCTTTTTAGTGGGTTTATATTAGAGTAATTTCTGGCGGGTTCCTCCGAGCCCCAAGAAAAGTTGATTGGGCCGCATTTCGTGGACCAATCAGACCACCACCGGAACCACCACCTTAAGGTAACATTTTCCTTCCCTTTCTTCTTTTTCATGCATCTATGCATTAATTCATACATTGAGGACAATGCATGAGATAGGTGTGGGGAGGGTTCTAACATAACTTAGGTTTTTCTTTTTATAAAAAAAATAAAAAAATAAAAAAAATTAACATTTTCTTTACTTTTAAAAACTTTTTGAAAAATAGAAACAATATTTTGACTTATTTTTTGTAAGAAATTAAGTTAATTTTAAGGAATAGGAAAATCCAAATTAGGATTTCTTATACTTGGTCAAAACAAAAAACTTGTTTGATTTTTAGGGTTAGGAAGAAATTTGTGAAAGTAATTTAGTCTTGATATTTACCTTGATGACATATGCAAACAAAATACACTTAAACACTTAGGGTTTAAAAACAGAGACTCTTATGCCTTATAATAAAAAATAAAAAAAAAAAAAAAGAAAAAAAGAAAAACGAGTCTAATTATTGATTAGCTAGGTGCTTTGGCCTAAGCAAACCTTAGTATTTATGCAAAAGATAATTAGATAAGTTTGAAAAAAAAAGAAAAAAAAGAAAAAAATGTGTATCTTCTGATTAAGCTGGGTATTTATGCCTCATGAAGCATAGGTATTCACGCCTAAAAGGGATACATCGTATAAAATCTTAGTTTCGTGGCCTTATCTGCTCGAGTGTTTAAGTCCTTAGGGGTTTTTCTCACCTGGTGCCCTAAAACTGTCCGGTTTGGTGTCACCGACTGAATGCTCGTTACACGGGCAGATTAGAAAGCCTAATGAAATTGAGGAATAAATTTCACCAAAAATAAATAAATATAAGGCATAGGAGTTAATGTTGAAGAACCCTTAGTAACTTCACAATCACGATAGTGCATACGACTCAGGGTAAATTAATAGACTAGATGAGAAGTATAATTTGACTCCTTACTTTAATTGATGACATATTTTTGAATAGAGACTAAGTTTAGGAATGAAAGATTTGATATTCCTATAACTTATAGATTACTTAAGATCTCACAAATATACTTCAAATATTTTCTCCTTCACAAAAAATAAAATGCTTTTCGAAAATACTAACTTTTTTCTCTTTCATTTCGGATTTTGTGGGTGTAATCCGCTGAAAACCCTCACGAGACAAACTCGTCCTCTAGGGGAAACCTAGAGGTTTAACGGCTTGTTGCACATGCTCAGTGCAATCGAGTGACCTGCGAAAGTGTCTAATAATCCTTAGCATAGTTTAGTTGTTTTGCTCGAGGGCGAGCAAAAGATAAGTGTGGGGGTGTGATTAGTCACGTATATTGCATTTACATAGTCACCTTACCATACTTTTTAGCTAATAAATCCTATTAATAGTCTTCTTTTCCTTTGTTAATGTAGGCCCAAGTGCTAAAGGAAAGAAAGAAAAACAAAGCCCAATAGCCCACCAAATTCTGATTAATTCAGAATAAATTTGAAATGAAGAAATCAGGGTAAAATCTTGGCATATAAGGAAGGTTAAGAAGAATCCTCCCTGTGGGCAAAATCTTGGCATATAAGGAAGGTTGAGAAGAATCCTCCTTGTGGGCAAAATCTTGGCATATAAGGAAGGTTGAGAAGAATCCTCCCTGAATCAAGATGAAGAAATCAAGGCAAAATCTTGGCATATAAGGAAGGTTGAGAAGAATCCTCCCTGAATCAAGCACAATCAAAGGCTGTTTTTGTCAACTTTTGAAGCAAAAACAAGAAAATCAGAAGAAGATACGGGAAATACATCAGACCAGGAGATTCCTCAATCTTCCTGAGATCTTCCCCTTTAGGTTTTTGCCTATAAATACTGGTTTCAGCAAAGAGAAAAGGGGCGAAGACTAGGATTAAGTTTTACATTTATTTTCTTAGGATTTAGGTTCTTTGTTAGCTAGAACAAGAGTTGTAATCTTGCTTTTTAATTTGTAGTCCAGTTCAAACTTGTGAGAGAGAGGACTGAGAGCTTGTACTTGAAGATTGAAGTGACAGCAATACAAAAGTCGAGCCAATTTCTCTTCCACTTGCAATACGGTATGGTTTGCATTATGTCTTTGTTTTCTTCTTCGTTTTCCATGGATAACTAAACTTTTTTCTGGGCTTGCTATCGAACTCTCTTTTGCTTTTCTTCTCCCCTGCTTTTAAAAGAAAAAAAGACCCGATGACTCATATGAATGCCTCACTTAAAAGCCTTTCTTTTTGAAAGTGTTCTTGAAGGCACATGAGGATGGGCTTAGATAGTTGAATTCACAACTCTTTCATGAACATCTCTCGAATCATTTTTAATTCATTCTTGCTTCTTCGCGCTTGATGTTTTAACATTCGATTCTACGATTTCTTGAAGAAAAAGACTCAACTCTTCTAACATCTTATGTGCTTTACTTAAAGCTTTCTAAAAGACAACTCTAAGTTTTGCAATTGATCATTTGAGAGACTTAACATTTTAGAGAAGAAAGAACAATTGAGTAGTGAGATAGTGAGCCCAGACCTTCTTTATTACTACAAACAACAAAACAATTTTCAAGTTTTCTATATCACCTTCTCCAAAATCTTTTCCAAAAATTGCAATTTTTCTTTCCTTCATCTCTTTCTCTCCATTCTCTTTTTCCTAAAAAACGAACACAACTTCTTGTTTCTAAACGATTCACTGAAAAGCTTCCATCGCATCCCTCCTTGTGGACACGACCCGTTAGCCATAAGCTACACGGTATATTCTTAACTCATTGGTTGTTCTTTCTTTCTTTTAGGGTTCTAACATAACTTAGGTTTTCTTTTTATAAAAAAAAATAAAAAAATAAAAAATAAACATTTTCTTTACTTTTAAAAACTTTTTGAAAATAGAAACAATATTTTGACTTATTTTTTGTAAGAAATTAAGTTAATTTTAAGGAATAGGAAAATCCAAATTAGGATTTCTTATACTTGGTCAAAACAAAAAACTTGTTTGATTTTTAGGGTTAGGAAGAAATTTGTGAAAGTAATTTAGTCTTGATATTTACCTTGATGACATATGCAAACAAAATACACTTACACACTTAGGGTTTAAAAACAGAGACTCTTATGCCTTATAATAAAAAATAAAAAAAGAAAAAAAGAAAAAAGGAAAAACGAGTCTAATTATTGATTAGCTAGGTGCTTTGGCCTAAGCAAGCCTTAGTATTTATGCAAAAGATAATTAGATAAGTTTGAAAAAAAAGAAAAAAAAAGAAAAAAAATGTGTATCTTCTGATTAAGCTGGGTATTTATGCCTCATGAAGCATAGTATTCACGCCTAAAAGGGATACATCGTATAAAAATCTTAGTTTCGTGGCCTTATCTGCTCGAGTGTTTAAGTCCTTATGGGTGTTTTCTCACCTGGTGCCCTAAAACTGTCCGGTTTGGGTGTCACCGACTGAATGCTCGTTACACGGGCAGATTAGAAAGCCTAATGAAATTGAGGAATAAATTTCACCAAAATAAATAAATATAAGGCATAGGAGTTAATGTTGAAGAACCCTTAGTAAACTTCACAATCACGATAGTGCATACGACTCAGGGTAAATTAATAGACTAGATGAGAAGTACAATTTGACTCCTTACTTTAATTGATGACATGTTTTTGAATAGAGACTAAGTTTAGGAATGAAAGATTTGATATTCCTATAACTTATAGATTACTTAAGATCTCACAAATATACTTCAAATATTTTCTCCTTCACAAAAAAAAATGCTTTTCGAAAATACTAACTTTTTTCTCTTTCATTTCGGATTTTGTGGGTGTAATCCGCTGAAAACCCTCACGAGACAAAAACTCATCCTCTAAGGGAAACCTAGAGGTTTAACGGCTTGTTGCACATGCTCAGTGCAATCGAGTGACCTGCGAAAGTGGTCTAATAATCCTTAGCATAGTTTAGTTGTTTTGCTCGAGGGCGAGCAAAAGATAAGTGTGGGGGTGTGATTAGTCACGTATATTGCATTTACATAGTCACCTTACCATACTTTTTAGCTAATAAATCCTATTAATAGTCTTCTTTTCCTTTGTTAAATGTAGGCCCAAGTGCTAAAATGAAGAAAAGAAAAACAAAGCCCAATAGCCCACCAAATTCTGATTAATTCAGAATAAATTTGAAATGAAGAAATCAGGGCAAAATCTTGGCATATAAGGAAGGTTAAGAAGAATCCTCCCTGTGGGCAAAATCTTGGCATATAAGGAAGGTTGAGAAGAATCCTCCTTGTGGGCAAAATCTTGGCATATAAGGAAGGTTGAGAAGAATCCTCCCTGAATCAAGATGAAGAAATCAAGGCAAAATCTTGACATATAAGGAAGGTTGAGAAGAATCCTCCTGAATCAAGCACAATCAAAGGCTGTTTTGTCAACTTTTGAAGCAAAAACAAGAAAATCAGAAGAAGATACGGGAAATACATCAGACCAGGAGATTCCTCAATCTTCCTGAGATCTTCCCCTTTAGGTTTTTGCCTATAAATACTGGTTTCAGCAAAGAGAAAAGGGGCGAAGACTAGGATTAAGTTTTACATTTATTTTCTTAGGATTTAGGTTATTTGTTAGCTAGAACAAGAGTTGTAATCTTGCTTTTTAATTTGTAGTCTAGTTCAAAACTTGTGAGAGAGAGGACTGAGAGCTTGTACTTGAAGATTGAAGTGACAGCAATACAAAAGTCGAGCCAATTTCTCTTCCACTTGCAATACGGTATGATTTGCATTATGTCTTTGTTTTCTTCTTCTTTTTCCATGGATAACTAAACGTTTTTTTCTGGGCTTGCTATCGAACTCTCTTTTGCTTTTCTTCTCCCCTGCTTTTAAAAGAAAAAAAGACCCGATGACTCATATGAATGCCTCACTTAAAAGCCTTTCTTTTTTAAAGTGTTCTTGAAGGCACATGAGGATGGGCTTAGATAGTTGAATTCACAACTCTTTCATGAACATCTCTCGAATCATTTTTAATTCATTCTTGCTTCTTCGCGCTTGATGTTTTAACATTCGATTCTACGATTTCTTGAAGAAAAAGACTCAACTCTTGTAACATCTTATGTGCTTTACTTAAAGCTTTCTAAAAGATAACTCTAAGTTTTGCAATTGATTATTTGAGGGACTTAACATTTTAAGAGAAGAAAGAACAATTGAGTAGTGAGATAGTGAGTCCAGACCTTCTTTATTACTACAAACAACAAACAATTTTCAAGTTTTCTATATCACCTTCTCCAAAAATCTTTTCCAAAAATTGCAATTTTTCTTTCCTTCATCTCTTTCTCTCCATTCTCTTTTTCCTAAAAAACGAACACAACTCCTTGTTTCTAAATGATTCACTGAAAAGCTTCCATCGCATCCCTCCTTGTGGACACGACCCGTTAGCCACAAGCTACACGGTATATTCTTAACTCATTGGTTGTTCTTTCTTTTAGCAATCAATTTTTGGCGCCGTTGCCGGGGAGGGAACGGTGTAGTTGTTTTAACAAGTTTGGTGTATTGTTTCAGGGACTTGAAGATCAAGATCTAGCATTCAAGCTTTGCAAAAGAAGATTTGAAAATTCTGTGCCCCTACTCTCGAAAGTAGGAAACAGAGTTTCAAGAAATTGCTTTGCAAAATCTGAAAAAATTTATTGGACTACTAAAAACTTTGTTTTGCAGGACATATTGCTCGCAAAAATTTCAGTTTTTATATGTCATATTTGTGCTAGTTTTGCTATCATCATCCCTGTTTTAATCCAACAGTAATTTGAGTGATTGTGAATTGCTTAAAAAAAACGTTTAGACTTGCATTCTAGGCATTTGTCTAATTACGTTTACTTTATAATTACTGTTGAAGAGAGCTGGAGACAAGGTATGTATGCATAACATATAGTTTAGGAAACATTCTTGGGTGATTTTGCTTTTGAATGCTACTTTTCTATATCTTGCACACTTTGTACGAATCAATTCTAAGGGCAAAATCCAAGTCAAGATAAGGTGGGGAAGTCATTACCCTTCCTTAGCCCACAAACCATCTCCAAGCACGCACAACCTAAGCCTAAGTAAAATCTGATAGACGTTGGCCTTAGGGACATCTCGAACTCATTAGGAGATTATCCTAAAGGGGAAAAGTGTTGAATTTGACTCCTGCCGAATCAGTGTCTAGGAAAGGGATTAAGGCCGAAAGCCCGAAGATTGGTGGTTACTTAATTAAGGAACGTCTTTGACGGATAACCTCCCACCAATCTTGCCCTGACCTGGCTGATTAGCTTGTGATCAGAGTCTACATTATACCTCCAGTGGACAATCAACCAGTTAGGAGTTGTCTAGGTCAAGGTTACCTTAGACTAGGCTTGGTTGTTTTCTTTTCTTGACTATTGGTGAACTTGTTTGTGATTGTGTTTGTGTATGCAAGTGTGGTCAAGAGACCCTAATTCATCTAGGTTAACTAGAAACACATCACCACCCAAGTTCGAAACAAGACCAGATTCGGTTATGGATCGACCGACATCTTTGCAGGATAGGTTTTATCCCATTAGAACATCACTTCCATCCTGCACCCGACTTCCATCGGTTGTGAACACAACTTTGAGCTTAAGCCACAGTTCATCAATACACTCCCTAAGTTCCATGGCCTAGAGTCCGAAGATGCTTATTTTTTCATAAGAGAATTTGAGGAAGTATGCTTAATGATGAAAATCCCACACCTTGCAGATGATGCTATTTGGTTGAGATTTGTCCCATTTGCTCTTAAGGACCTAGCCAAGAAATGGCTCTATAGCTTAGCGGCCAGCTCTATCACATCTTGGGATAGTTTCATCAAGGTTTTCTTGAAGAAATTCTATCCTATCCATAAAACAGCTCTCATTAGGAAGACGATCATGCAATTTAAGCAATACATGCAGTAGCTGGGATTGTCAGTTTTACCGACTTCTTCAGGGCGCCTAGCTTCAGGAAGTTTCAGTCGATTGCTCTTGTTGAGTAATTTGAAGAGGGAGTCGACATGTTCATCCTTGAAGGAATACTGCTTGTTGGCGCGTGGTTGGCTTGAAGAGCCACTCTCTTTAACCGGTTGAGGTTTGACAGAGGATTTGGTTTCTGTCGCCAAGTTGTCCTTCCGTTTGGCTTGGAAGGATGTGTCTGGCATACGCCTTGTTGACCTCTCCGGCCTGGGCTTACCTTCTTCCGCTCTGACGCGGGCAACAATCTCCTCAGCCTGTTCACCTTGTTGGACCAATTGTTTCCAGGTGCGGCTTTCAGCAACTCCTATTTGAGCAAGGAGTGAGGTTTGGAGATTGTGGCGGCATGTTTCCACCAGGGTGACCTGGGTCATACCGCTTGAACATCGGAGTGCTACATTCCGAAATCTTTCTACGAAAGACTTAACGGACTCTCCCTTTCGCTGCTTGGTGGCTAAAAGGGTAGGCATGTTGACCTCCGAGTCATCTTCAAAGAAGCGCGTTAGAAAGAGCTTCTCCAAGTCGCCCCAATTCTTGATGGAGCCCTCTAGGAGCTTCATGAACCATTCAAAGGCAAGCCCTTTTAAGGTGCCGATGAATAAACGCGCCAGGATGGCATCATTATATACCACATTCCCTGTTTGAGATTTGAAGTAGTAGATATGTTGGTTCGGTGAACCTTTCCCATCAAATCTTGGAGGATCGGAGCCTTGAACTTAGGTGGGTACGGAACCAGGTCCCACTCGGCTGGATATGGTCGGACCACTCCTGCTTCTTGGAGGCCTTTCCGGTTGGTAAGGGCTTCAAGACGTTGCTCCAACTGATTCATTCTTTTAGAATGAAACTTTCCCTAGTCTCGGTCGTTCTTTTCCTGCGACGAGGATTTAGATGAACCAGAGGTGGGTTGCTCTTTTTTCTCGGAGTGTTCGGAAGATGAGCTTTCTCCCTCTTTTCGCTTGCCTTTAGACGTCTTAGAGGAGGCTCTGTTGGTTGACTTCCTCTTGTCTTCAAGCAACTGTGCAAGCATCTGCTTGAGGGAGTCGATAGATTCTTGCTGAGCACGAATCATCTCGAGTTGTTCCTTCTGGACCTGGGCTTGCAGCTCCAAGCGCTTAGCGGTCTCCTCAGGAGTGCTCGTCATGTATGTGAAGGCCTCTTTCTCTATAGAAGAGTTTGAAGCCTGCGACTCTGCAATGGCAGAGTGCGAGTCATTAATCTCAATGCCCCGGGCTAAGGCATTGTAGTTAATCGAGGGAATGGCCCCGGTCCAGGTGCGAGTGTGTCGGTACACTCCTTTCGGTTTAGAGTCAGATTCATCCTCAGAACTGACTGCAGGTTGTTTTCCCCTGCT
This sequence comes from Agave tequilana, assembly GCA_038442645.1. NCBI lineage: Eukaryota > Viridiplantae > Streptophyta > Magnoliopsida > Asparagales > Asparagaceae > Agave > Agave tequilana. Next base: position 198,807 of record JAVJIF010003715.1, read on the forward strand.
CCTGCTCGCCATGTTAGCAGTGAGCTCGGGATATTCAGTGTTAGAGAAGATCCTCCGCCTGTGAGAGCATCTTCTTTTGGCTGATGGGGGAATCAGGGTCAGTTGTCTAACCAAAGACTGCTGGTTCACGCCTGAATCACAACGGCACTCCAAGAGCATAGAGATGAGCCGTTGGCAGCAACATGATGAAGTGATTTGATTAGCACTCCTTTTCTTCGTCAAGTAATCCCTTAGATCCATGGGAAGAGGATCGAAGAGATTAGCCTCGCAACTTCGAGGGCGGGAGGCATCCTTGCGCTGTACAGCTTGGACGCAGGATTCAGAGACGCGGTTCTCGCGTCGTAGCTTTAGGACGCGTGTCTGGCGTCTCTGCTGAGAAGAGATGCGGCTATCGTGTTGCTGCTTGGTGCGTCGGGGCAGGGACGCTTGAGAAAGAGTGGGCTGCTGGGCCCTATGCCTAAGGGCGCGTGCCTCTTGTACTTGACGAGGTGCGCAAGCTTCGCCTTGGCGTCTGGTGAGTAAGGCTTCAGAGGAACTAATTTGGGGAGTTTCGCGTTTGGGCCGCCAAACGCGAACTTCGCGTGCTGGATGCGGCGCAGCCAAGATGCCAGTTTGAACCTTGCGTCCTGCCTCAGTTGGACGATCAGAAGTTCCAACTTGCAGCTGACGCGCACGCCTCCTCTGTCGGCGTTCTGCGTTTCGGTTGCGTCGTGAAAGTGGAGAGAAATCAACGACGACCTGGTACTGAGGGAGAGGGTGAACTGACTGGACACCAGAGGGCTTGACCACGCGGGTCTCCTGAGAAACGTTGGCGCGTGTGTCTCGTATGGCGCGGTTGGCCGCGACATCCTTTACAGCGGCTGCGCCTGAGGCCACGCGGGTCTCGGAGCGGGTTTCGGGGTAAGGCCCCGTAGAGACCCTGCGGCAGACGCGGGTCTTTAGGCTCTTAGAGCCGGAGAAGAGAAACTCTTCATACTTTGCCTGGTCGAACTCGACGACAAGCGATTCAACCATCTTCCCCTTATAGAGGACGTCACCTTGCGCTACGATTTGTTCGTCAGTAATAAATGTAGTCCCCAGCAGAGTCGCCATCTCTTGTACGCGTCGAAAAAGGAGGATTCGATTGCAAAATTCTTTTGATTGGATAGAAGATTACAACAGATCAGTATTCCGATTACAAGGGAGGGAGGATGTTGAGTCTTGAATCCTCCCTTTGTTTAAGGCTGGGTTCTTCAAGTGGCGGTGGAGAGTGAATCTTGTTCTCCGTTGACCGGGTGAACGTTGAGATCTTCCGGGGCTCTTCTCTTCGGGTGGTTGACGGAGTAACACAGCTCTGTCGACCAAAACTCCCAAAGAGATTGTCGGCAAAGGCTAACTTGAACACAGCAAGTTCTTTGAAGGGTTGAACTCTCTCTCTTTCTCTCAGAGCTCTTTTCTCCCCCAAAAAAAAAATCCAACCCCTTCTTCATAGCAACGGGGCTAATTATAGAGGTTTCAGGGGCGTACGTGCCTCCTAAAAACACTCCATAATGGGGGCTAACTTTTCCCGTTATGTGGGCCGTGATTGACCCTATAACCGGGACGGTTACAACTGAGACACGGGTTTCGACCCTCGCGCCTTGGTACTGCTGAGACGCGGGTTTCGACCCTCGCGCCTTGGTGCTGAGACGCGGCTGTCGAGCCTCACGCCTTGATGCTGAGACGCGGCCGTCAAGCCTCGCGCCTTGATGCTGCTGAGACGCGGGTTTCAACCCACGCGTCTTGGTGCGGCTGAGACGCGGCTGTCGAGCCTCGCGCCTTGATGCTGAGACGCGGCCGTCGAGCCTCGCGCCTTGATGCTGCTGAGACGCGGGTTTCGACCCACGCGCCTTGGTGCGGTTGAGACGCAGCTGTCGAGCCTCGCGCCTTGATGCTGCTGAGACGCGGGTTTCGACCCACGCGCCTTGGTGCGGCTGAGACGCGGCTGTCGAGCCTCGCGCCTTGATGCTGCTGAGACGCGGCAAAATTAGCTTTGCGTCTAAAACTTGGATTTCTGCTTTTCAATGGCTTGTCTTTTAGTAATTTTTAGACAGCCTACATATATCAATATCAACCATAAAAGAGATACATAACTTCCTAAAAATAACAGTGATATCATAAAAGAAATTATCCATACAAAAGTTCATGCCAACCTCAAAACAAGTTCCAAACTATAAAATAAGTACTACAATAAAACACATGTCTAAACCAGATACTACAAGTCCGAATGACCAAATACTACATGTCCAAATAAAAGAGTACATAAATAAAGACATGAAATCGTAAAAACTCTTAAGTAACTGTAAATCTCTCTCCTCCTTTTTGTCATCAATACAAAAGGGGTCACTATTCCTAAAAGTCTAGATCTTCAGGAGGGGCCTGTGCCTCGAAAGGAGCTGGAGGAGGTACCAAGTGGGTCAAATGGAGGATGTGAAGCAGGAAGAGGTTGCGCGTAGTCACTTGGAAGAAGAACAAGCCAAGCGTGCCTACCATAGCTCTCATCGACACAAGTCTGAAGGTAGCGAATAGATGAGCAGATATAAGTCAGGTCGTTCTGAAATTCCTGCTCAATCCTTTCCAAATGAGTAGTCATCTTCAGATCATGTTCACGAAGTTGAGCGGAGAGAGTAGTATAGGGGTCAACAGAGGCTGAGGAGGCTGAAGAGGATCCACGAGCAATAGCTAGAATGATAGGAGGAAGCTGAGAACAGGAGCATGCTCCCTGACATGCATCCTCTTGGGAAGTGTGTTGTTGATGTCAATGGATGGTTCAATGGATCGTTCAGCAGAAAGGTCAAATTTTAACAGCTTGAGTAGTCGGATAATGAGCATCCCAAAAGGTAAGTGCCGGTTTGGGATCAGGAGGTGCTCAAAAAGCATGAAGTTGATGATGAGCTTTGGGATATTGACTCTAATACTTTTCAGAAGGCAATAGATCAAGAGAGGAGCAGATCCCCGGGCATGACTATATTCTCTTGATTTTGGCAGGAGATTATAGAACACTATCTTAGCCAGGACTTGGGCGGTAAGAGTGTAATACATCACCTCCTCATTCCTAACTGAGGTCTGGTTCTCATCATCGTAAGTAAAGAGAGGCGGCGAGGACAAATTCACCGTCAAGATACTCAAAATCATTTAACATTGTATATATCTACACCCTCACAGGAGAGGTGTAGCAGACGGATAAATTTATCTAAAAGATGTTAATATCTTTGCCCAGAACTCTAAATCTGATATGATTATCTTAAAAAGTCAGATTAGAGTAGAAGTAATGCACAAGCTCAGGATGGACAGGTTCCTTGATGGTGACTAAGTATTTTAAAGAGTTGGTGTTCAAGATATGTGCAAGATTTAAGTGCTCAAAGTTAGCAAATACTACGGTCCTGCTAGAAATCACATATTTATTGTGGATAACAGAAAAACTATGTGATGCATTTTGTAAAACAAAGGGGTTTGAAGAGGATTCAGGTTGTTTACCCTTCTCAGATCTAAATCTCTTAAACATGGTGATGAAAGGAGGATAATAATCAAGATTATGGCACGAAATTAAGAGAGATTTCAAGAAAAAATATGAAACAAAGGAGATTAGAGAGATGCAGGGTTTATACCTTGAAAAAACTGAAATGTTTCCATGAATTCAAGCGAATTCAGAGACTGAAAGTGAGATCCAACAATTTTAGGGACAAATTTGAGTTTAGATGAGGTTTGGGAGAGAGGGGATGATGGAAAATAGGGAGGAAAGGGGGGAGAGAGAGAGAGAGAGTCGGTGGAGGAAAAGAAAAATGAGAAAGAGATGGAGAAGTTAGGGTTTCAAAACGGGTACAATCATAGCACGACCTGACACTGAGTCGACCGCCCGGTCGACGGGGCCTAACCGAGAGCAACTCGGTTTCAGTCGGTCGACCGGCTTAAGCCAAAAATATTTTTTTTTTGTTACAGGTTTTCTAGGTTGACCGCTCGGTCGACCGGCCCTATTCCAGGCAACACGGTCGATCAGTCGGTCGACCGGGACTACCCAAAAAACAGTTTAAGAAATGAAATAAGAGTTTTGAAAAAATTTTAACTTGGATTTTTTATACATAAAACAGAGATATAATACCAAAAATCTTATAGGCATGGAAAACACAAAAAAAATGATATCAAAATAATTTTATTATTTTAAAAATATATTTTGCAATATTAAACTCATATATTAAGCATTTAAAAACAAGATATTGAAGCTGAATACCCTTAATGGGTTCTGAACGTCTCCTCGTCATTCCTCTAAATAAGAATTGAGGCGCGCAATTACTATATTGATGTATTGCTTAAAAATGGTTTAAATAGGATACCCAGCTACAAAATAGATATACAAACAAAATATATATACATGTGTATGAGCAAATAAATTAATCTATGTACACATACATGCAAAGATATCTATCAAACAAGTGAGCAGGATAAACACTATAAATATGGGTTAGCAATTCATGGGCTAGTAAATAAGGCAAAAGCAATGTCAAGAGACAAGCTCAAGTATAAGCAAGACAAAACAATTGAAAAAGAAAATCATTTATACACAATTAAAACATACAAACAAATATGAAAAACTAGCTATTCTTATGCATATATGAATCTAACTAGAACTGAAATTTTCAAGTGGAGAAGTTATCAAACCATAAGCAATCTCCAAACTTCTTGATAGCGATGCAATATAACGATCGATCTTTTGAGCTCCGACGCATCCACCACCAAGACATCATCTCCCCCTATGTCTTGGAGGAGGATGACACACTTACATCAATTAAGTTATGGTTATTTTTTGGTATCCAAATCTTTTTGGGTCTTATCGGGTTAGTACTTTTTCGAACCCAAATAATTTTATTTAACATGTTTAACTTAGCATAATAAAATTTGCTAAATGGCATTTCCTGCAGCAATGTGCACGTGTACTCTTTGCCATATATGAAAGCATACTTTCAGTTTTTCCCTTTGGAAATATAGAACTAAATTTGTTCATATGAAATGCATACTTTTTCAAAGTGGTAACCAAAATATCAATATGTTTTTGGATATCCAAAAATTCATTTTTTTTTAAAGTAATATTAGAGCTTTTGCCCTAATTAATAAGTTTATATTTATCGAAATCCTTTTTCGTTTTCTCAAAAGAAATAGATAATTCATTTTTCTCTTTAAAAACAATATCTAACTTATTCTTTAAAAAGTCATTTTCTTTTCAAATTTTGTTTTGAGCAAGAGAAATTTCATACATATTTTGTAATTCTTCAAAAACTTATGCAAGTTCATCCATAGTTAAATCATCTTCTAGAGAGGTTTCGAGATTTATCATGAAAGTTTCCTCTCCGTTTGCCATAAAGCAAACGTGTGTGGCATCAATCTCCTCTTCGGATTTCATTTTTGAATCATCCATTGTTGCTACCATCGCTTTCTTCTTCTTATGTACGTTCTTAGAGGTAGTGCCTTAAAGTGAGGGGCAATCCGTAATGAGATAACCCGTCTTCTTGTAATGAAAGCAATGACTCATCTCCTCCTTTTTTTCAAATCTTCCTTGAGGTCTTCCTCTTCAGAAGTTTCTTTGTCTTTCTTTCTTATAAAACATTTTGCCCACTCTCCTAATGAGCTTGGCAAAGTCTTCATCTCCTTCTTCAGATGAACCTTCTTCATCGATGGTGGAGGGAGTAGCTTTGAAAGCAATGGCTTTCTTCTTTGGAATCTCCCTTTTTTATCGCACTTTTATCTCCATCTAATGTGTCTTGAGATTTCCGATGAATCCCGAGAAGTCTATTTTTCCCTATCATTTAGCTCCTTTAACATTATGGCCTTCACTTCTCAAGTTTTGGGGAAAGCTCTAATGACCTTCTGTATCTTTTGGTTATTGTCAATGGTGTTACCTAAAAAAGATAATTCATTAGTAATCTTAAAGAACCGAGTAAGCATCTCATCAATACTTTCATTTTCAAGCATGTAAAAGTTCTCATATTGAGAACGAAGTAAGTCAACTTTAACTGACTCATTTGACCATCTAATATAGATATGGCTTGTCCCGTATTATACATGAAAGATGTCAAAATTTTCTCAAAATCGGTCTTATCGCAGTGGGTTTTGGAAGGATGGTTGTGGAGCTTGATTGAGAAAATTGGGTTGATAATAAGGTGGTTGGAAATTTTTAGAGAAATTGGGCCTAGAATAATCATTGGTGTTTTGGGCCCATGAGAAATTTTGATGATTTCTCCATTCGGGATTATATGTCTGTGAATATGGATTGTTAGTGGGCCTTAAGAATGATACATTCATGTGTTCGGACAACATTTGATGAACTATAAACATGGGATACTCTTCGAGCACATAGTTCATAGCTTGATAGTAAGTACAGCCCACAGGTAGTGTTGGGCTGGCTTGGTTCACAGAAATGAGATTCTTAAGCTCTATGGCTTCTAACCTCGTATAATGTTAGCAAATTTAGGCTCAATTGCTATGGAGTCCTCTATTGAGTGGAGACCTCTTTTGGAAGAGATTGAGTTGGAATTCCTAGACTCTTCGAGGGTAGGTATCCATTGGATGGTTTTTTATGCTAGGTCTTCACATATTTTTCACCCATCATGTTCATCTGCATTCGAACCTTGACTCATGATTTCTAGGAGAATCCTGTTTTGATATGCTAGACCATTATAGAGGATTTGGCATAGCCACCACTTCTCTATGCCATGATGAGGGCATTGGACAAAAAGGTCTTTGAAACGTTTGAAATATTTTCAAAACGGATTGTTAGGTTCTTCCTTGCACTGCATTATGTTTTTCCTCATAAGAGCAGTCTTATGGATAGGATAAAATTTCTTTAAGAAGACTTTGATGAAAGTGTCCCATGATGTGATAGAATTTTCTTTTAAACTGTATAGCCATTTCTTGGTTACGTCCTTGAGGGCGAAAGGTACAAAACGTAACTTATTGCATCATCTCCTAACTGTGGTATCCTCATCATGAGGGATACTCTTCAAACTCCCTTATGAAGAGGTACGCATCCTCAGACTCTAGACCATGGTATTTAAGGAGAGTGTGAATGAATTATGGTTTTATTTATCTCAAAGCTTTTGCTTTCATCTTCGGGAAGTTGAATGCAAGACGAAAGTGATGTCCTAATAGGATAGGACCTATCCTCTAGCGATATCGGTTTTGTCATGATTTGGTTAGGTTGAGGTGGTGACTTAGTCCTAATTAATCTAGATATAATTGGGTCTCTCGACCACACTTGCTGCACAATCAATTCAAACTAATTCACCAATCAAAAACAAAAATCAATCAATTCTATTCTAGGGTAAGCTTAGACCTAGATGACTCCTAATTTTAGCTTATCTGTGGGAGGTATATTGCAGACCATAAGCATAAGTTAATCGGCCAGGTAGGTGGAAAGATCGGTGGGAGGTATCTGTCAAGACGGACCTAATTATACCAAACCACCAACTTTTGAGGTTTCGCCTCTCAATTTCCTACCTAGTCATCGAAGTTAGTTTCTAACAACTTCCTCCTTTAGTCAATCTCCTAGTGAGTCTGATTAATCGTAGGATTAACGTCTAGTCAATTTTAAATTAGGATTAGGTTGTGAGTGCAAGGAAGATAGTTTGTGGGCTAACAAAGGGTAATGACGTCCCCACCTTATGTTATTTAGAGGTTTTGCCCTTAAGATGTATTAGTGCACGTGTACAAGCAAAATAGAAAAGAATTCACTCAAAAGCAGTAAATCAACCAAGGGTACTTCCTAGTCTATATGCAATGCAAACGTACCTGATTTTCAGCACTCTTCAACAAAAATTAAAGAAATTAAATAGACATGTGCCTATGATGTAAGTGTCTAAAAAATTTTAAGTTAATCAACTTATATGTTACTGTTAATTTATTAGAAATATGCAGGGTTATCAAATAGAGAAATTATCAACAGCAGTAAATAATTTAAGTAATTCCAAGCAGTCCTGCATAAAAATAGATCAGTAGTTAACTCAACGCGGCCTTTGCCGCATTTGGTGACCTTGTTGAGGGTTTAGGGGATCTGCTAAAAATACAGAGTCCCACAACTACTTATATGTCCTTTAGTGCAATTTATTTCTTTTTTCTTCAAACCTATACACAAAAATAAAGAAATTAGGTTTAGTTTAACAAAGCGAATTGTACCGTTCCCTCCCCGACAACGACGCCAAAATTTTGATTGACAAAGAAAAAGAAAGTAAAAAGTAAAAGTTAAGGTTAAAATATTTCTCTGTTTTCTCATAATTAATCCGTTGTAATAAGAGCTAAACGGGTCGATCCACAGGGAGAGATGCGATGCAAACTTTTCGATACGTTTTCTCTATGTAAAACTTGGAGGAAAAAAAAGAGATGATGGTTATAAAAGAGTTGATTTAAATAGAAGGAGAGATCATAACTCACTAATCATCTACCACAATCAAGCACTAGTCTATTAAGAATAAATATCATCTTGAACTTATAAAGATTAACCCTAGAGTGATGCTTCAAACTCAAGTAAGATAAGATAGAAAGTAATTAAAGTACACTAAATAAAATTAAACATTAGTTTATCAAAGTCTCAAAGTATATCATATGAAAAGTTATTTAGACTTAACATTTAGCCATCAAAGTATCTAAGTATATATAAGAACAAACATTAAATAGTATACCTGATTGCACAAAACACAGTACAGAAAATATGAAAAGTGTATGTGATTGGTTTAAACTCTGAATCTTTTGCAATTTATCCGTGATAATAAGGACTATGCGGGTCGAATCCATAGGGAGGAATGCGATAGAAGCTTTTCGGTAATATTGTCTTCTTATTATCTTCTCTGTTTAAAGAACGTGAAAAGAAAAAAAATGAATTGTATGTGGATAAAGAATCAAATTAAAAGAAAGGTTCACAGCTTACTAATAATCAACCACCATACATGCTAATGCTAGATAGATAATTACTTCACTTCAAATTCTAAACATAATATTCTAACACAAAATCAAGAAAGATACATTGGATAGAAACTAGATTATGATTTGCAATAACACCATCCAAGTTTTAACGTTACAATATCAAGGTTGTTAAGTATAAAGTAAGAAAAAATCATTAGAAAGTATTTATCAAATCTTAACCCTATTTGAAATAACACTAGTCAATGTTTAACATTAAAATATCAAGATTTTCATCAAGTATAGATCAAGAAAAATAGTTAAGAAGTATTAGCAAATATTTGACCTAGTTGCTTATCCTAATGAGTCTTCAAGAATAAAATTAGAATAGTCATGCATATAATCTAATCTAGTTATCTACTAGACACTAGATATGATGGTGGTAATGTCTTAGTAAGCCATGAGAAAAATCTAGCTACTCATGGTAAACATGACAAGCAAAAGAAAGCGAAAATAAAAAAAACAAGAAAAAACAAGAAAAAAGTAAATAAAAAAAGAGATATGAAAAGAACGAAAGCACCTTGTATTGATCTGTCACCTCGAATTATAATGGCTTCTCCTTCTCACAAATCTTGAATTAGAAGTAAAAGTAGAATCTAAAAATTACAAAAGAAAATTGAAAGAGAAACTAAAAAAACTCCTAAGTTATAATCTCTGATGTGGAGATGAGAGATTATGAGAGACTTCAGCTCTTTAAATAGACATCAAATCTAATCACACTAGGATACAGATTAGAAGGTTTTCTATTCAATAGGGAATTCAGTCCTGCAGCAAGTCGGCATATTATTTGCTGAATATGACTCATCGACGGCTGAATTTGACAGAGTGATAAACAGAAGAATTGTAGTCCTTCATGTTTTCTTTCTTAGCATCTTAAATCATCGGATTTGAATATCTGTAGCAAAAGTTATGATCTGAATACTAAAACGTGTACAGTCTGAATCCGAGTCTGAATTGATTTTGAACTCCATTTAATTTGAATTATCCTCCTTATTTCTTGTAGAATTAACTTTATCCCTTTTATCTTCTAGGAGTTTATCTTCTGAATTTGAACTTAAATAGGAGATGAAGATTAATCCTTTCCTCCTTTGAATTCAATTTAATTTAAAATCTAACTTTAGATAGGATTAGGACTAGAATGAAGCTTCTTGTATCTTTATCCTCTCATTTAAATAACTGTACACCATAATCAAAAAGATAGTTAATAGTATTAATTAATAAAAGAATGATCAAGGATATATGTGTAAAAGTGATGATAAAAATGCAATTTTAAAGTACAATCACATCCTCACACCTATCTTTTGATCGTCCTCGAGCAAAACCAAATATTAGAAACTAATTTAATCTGACCTAACTCACTTTCATATGAATCACGGTTACACTTAGCACGTGCAACAAGCCGAGCCTCAAGGTTACCCTAGAGGACGAGTGTTGTCTCGTGAGGGTTTTCAATGAATTACACCCAAAAAATTCATAAAGAAAAAAATAGAATGTTAGTATTTTTGAAATTCAATTTTGAAAGAGAACAATATTTGAAATATCTTTGTAACAATTAAGAAATTTATAAGTTTTTAGGATTACCAAATTGATCATTCTTATACTTAGTCTTTATTCAAATATTTATTTATCAATTTAGGTTAGGATTCAAACTGAATTTCTTATTTAGTCTATTATCTTACCCTAAGTCATATGCATTTTTGTGAACGCGAATTTTTTTACTTGAGATTCTTCAGCTTCAACTCTCATGCCTTATACATTTTTTAAGAAGTTCGAAGTATTACCACTTCATTGCCCTTTAAGCACTTCTTTTTTTTTTAAATATGTATAACTCATCCAATTTTCTTTCGTGTAAGTATAAAAGCTTCTTGAGGCCCTAATACCTAACTAATTGATTATTAGATGTGTTAATACATATATAATATATTTTTTATTTTTTTCAAACTTCTCTAATTACTTTTCACATAAGTACCAAGGCTTTCTTAGGCCAAAGTACCTAGCTAATTAATAATTAGGTTTATTTATTTTATATATTTTTTTTCTAAGACACAAGAGTCTATATTTGAATCCCAAGTGTTAAGTATATAAAGCATGCATATTTCATCAAGGTAAAATTATCAAGACTAAATTACTTTTTCAATTTTTCCTCCTAAACCTAAAAATAAAACATATACTTTTATTTTGACCAAGTGTTAAGAAATCCTAATTATGATTTTTCTATTACTTAAAATTAACTTAATTACTTAAAAAAATAAGTCAAAATATTATTTTCTTTTTCAAAAAACTTTTTAAAAAAAAAAATTGTTAGTATCTACCTATGTTAGTACGTTAGTAAACCCTGCCCCATACCTATCTCATGCATTGTCCTCAATGTATGAATGAATGCTTGTATGCATGACAAAGAGGAAAGGGAAGGCAAAATGTGACCTCAAGGTGGTGGTTCCGGTGGTGGCCGGATTGGGCCAAGTATTGCTACCCAATCTAAATCTTGTGGATCATCAAGAAACCCACCTTTTATGACCTTTTCTAATCTATATTGTTATTATCCCCCAAATGTATAGGCTCATGCACGACCCTAACATTGAAACTATCATAGTTGTATGACCAATCTTGAAATACCATCTCAGGGTCATCATTGTTTACACCTTGGTCCAATAATAGAATTTGACTTGATGAAGTGATTGATTTGGGAGAATGATAGCATTGGGAAACAATACCGGCTCGGGAAATTCAAATTTAGGTTCGAGAGTTGGGTTTGGTTCAAAAGTGGCCTCCAAATCAAAGAACTTAAGTTCATATTTATGATCCATCAAATGAATGTGACTAGCCAAAATAGATGATCCAATTTCATAATATACGGGTACTGGAATTAAAGTTGGCTCGGGAATTGATCCAAATTGGGTAAAGACACCAAGTCAACATAGATTCAAAGTTTGAAATTAGATCACAAAGTTGAGGATCGGGTTCGCATTCACAATCTAGTTCAATCTCATTGAAGTTAAAATTTACCAATTTATTCAAGGGTTGGGATTGATCAAGTTCACGTTGGTACGATGAAATCGAATCTTGATCAAGGTCTTCAAGGCACCATGATTTGCCGGTCTCGTCAATAGGGCTGGGTGAAAAAATGGTCAAAAAGGTGTTAGGTAGAGTTTCCTCAATCCTAACATTTTCAATATTTTCCAAACGATCCAGTTGTGCTTCTAACCTATCGAGATATTGGATGTAATCATTTTGGTTTTGAATCATGTATGGATTTAGGGTTTGAGACCTTTGAATGAATCGTGAGTCTTTCAATTTATGAATTCGTCGCTCGATATCTTCTAACATTTTTATCTTCTTTTCCCAATCAGATTGTTCTTTTATAGGTTTGGAAAAAGGGATATATGAAGATGGTTGTTGGAAAGGTGGTTTTGACCTATCAAATGAATTGTAACCAAATGAATTTAGATAGGCCATAGGGAATATATTTATTTTATATTTTTTATATAATTTTCATATAAATAGAGAAGAATTTAGTTAGAAAATAATGTATATTATTTCCTCCCGACAACGGCGCCAAAATTTGATTGCACAAAACAGAGTACAGAAAATATGAAAAGTGTATGTGTTTGGTTTAAACTCTGAATCTTTTGCAATTCATCCGCGGTAGCAAGGGTTATGCGGGTCGAATCCACAAGAAGGAATGCGATAGAAGCTTTTCGGTAATATTGTCTTCTTATTATCTTCTCTGTTTAAAGAAGGTGAAAAGAAAAGATGAATTGTATGTGGATAAAGAATCAAATTAAAAGAAAAGTTCGCAGCTTACTAATAATCAACCGCCCTTCATGCTAATGCTAGATAGATAATTACTTCACTTCAAATCCTAAACATGATATTCTACCACAAAATCAATCAAGATACATTGGATAGAAACTAGATTATGAAATGCAATAAAGCCATCCAAGTTTTAACGTAACAATATCAAGGTTTTTAATCAAACATAAAGTAAGAAAAATCATTAGAAAGTATTTATCAAATCTTAACCCTATTTGAAATAACACTATCAAAGTTTAACATTAAAATATCAAGATTTTTATCAAGCATAGATCAAGAAAAACAGTTAAGAAGTATTAGCAAATATTTGACCTAGTTGCTTATCCTAATGAATCTTCAAGAATAAAAATTAGAATAGTCATGCATATGATCTAATCTGGTTATCTACTAGACACTAGATTTGATGGTGTTGATGTCTTAGTAAGCCATGAATAAAATCTAACTACTCATGGTAAACATGACAAGCAAAAGAAAGCGAAAAATAAAAAAATAAGAAAAAATAAAAATAAAGTAAATAACAAAAGAGATATGAAAAGAACGAAAGCATCTTGTATTGATCTGTCACCTCGAATTACAATGGCTTCTCCTTCTCACAAATCTTGAATTAGAAGTAGAAGTAGAATCTAAAAATTACAAAAGAAATTTGAAAGAGAAACTAAAAAAACTCCTAAGTTATGATCTCTGATGTGGAGATGAGAGATTATGAGAGACTTCAGTTCTTTAAATAGACCTGCTAATCACACTAGGATACAGGTTAGAAGGTTTCCAATTCAATAGGGAATTCAGTCCTGCAGCAAGTCGGCATATTGTTTGCTGAATATGACTCATCGACGACTGAATTTGACAGAGTGATAAACAGAAGAATTGTAGTTCTTCAAGTTTTCTTTCTGTAGCATTTGAATCATCGGATTTGAATATCTGTAGAAAAAGTTATGATCTGATTACTAAAACTTGTACAGTCTAAATTCGAGTCTGAATTGATTTTGAACTCCATTTAATTTGAATTATCCTCCTTATTTCTTGTAGAATTAGATTTATCCCCTTCATCTTCTAAGACTTTATCTTCTAAATTTGAACTTGAATAGGAGATGAAGATTAATCCTTTCCTCTTTTGGATTCAATTTTTTTTAAAATCCAACTTTAGATAGGATTAGGGCTAGAATGAAGCTTCTTGTATCTTTATCCTCTCATTTAAATAAGTGCACACCATAATCAAAAAGACGGTTAATAGTATTAATTAATAAAAGAATGATCAAGAATATATGTGTAAAAGTGATGATAAAAATGTAATTTTGGAGTACAATCAATACCCTAAAGCTAGTTTAACTTAATTCATCACTAATCTTTCAGAATTATTAACTGATCCTAGGGTTTCAAATAGGCATAGAGTTCAATCAATTTATCTTATAGAACTAGGTTTTAGTTAGTGAAAAGATTAGCATTAGCAAGCTACGATTAGTTGGTGGAGAGATTAGCATTAGCGAGCTACGAGAAGATTAGTTATTCATATTCATGATGGAATGAAACATGGTATTTAAAAGTTGCATAAAAGAAATTAAAGTAGAATTGAAGAATACAAATAAAAATAGTAAAAAGAGATATGAAAGAAAATAAGAACCTTTATTGAATTTGTCACCAATCCAGTATGATTGCATCTCAATTTTGTATTATTATCATTACATTTTCACATTTATTCTTGATTATTCTTTATTTAACATTGCTATTTAACTCTCTCTTTTTTTATGGTATGTAGTTACTTAAATGAAGATAAGGATAGAAGAAGCTTCTATTTTATCCCTAATCCTATCTAAATTTGGGTTTCAATTTAAATCAATTTGAATCCAAGAGAATATCATCATCTTCACAATTTAAATTTAAATTAGAAGATATACTTTTAGAAGACGGATAGGATAAAGTTAATCCTAATAGGGATAAGGAGGATAATTCAATTAAAATGGAGTTGAAAATCTATTTAGACTCGGATTCAGACTGGATACCTCTTAGTCTGAATTAATTTTGAACTCTATTTAATTTGAATTATCCTCCTTGTCCCTATTAGGGTTAGCTTTATCCCATTCATCTTCTAAAAGTATATCTTCTGATTTGAATTTTGAAGATGATGATATATCATTTCCTCCTCTTGATTTAAAATTGTCTTAAATTAAAATCCAAATTTAGATAGGATTAGGGATAAAATAGACGTTTCTTTATCTTCCCATTTAAGTAACTGCACACCATAATCAAAAAGCGAATTAAATAGGGATATTAAATAAATAATATCAAGAATAAATATGCAAATGTGATGATAATAATGCAAAATTGAGATGCAATCATTGACAGTCCACTTCAACTGTCGACAAGTCACTTCCGCTGTCGACAGGCCCTTCTTTTTGTTGTCGATAGGGATTTCCCGAGAGTGGAGGCACTACAGTCCAGTCGACAGGCCTGCTGCATATCAAGGTTTCAGCCTTTGTTTAGGATTTAGTTTTGGGTCCAAATTTGGATTTCAATTGATTACAATTTTTTATATTTTGAATTTATATTTTCTAGATAGATTAGGACTCTTAAATTTTTTTATTTTCTTTTAAAAATAGGTTATGGTTTTCAAGTAGGGGTACTATTCTTTGTAAGCCTATATAAAAGTCCTTGTATCTTTTATTCTATAATCAATCTTTTATTCAGCTTTTATCAATAAACTTTTGAGTTTTCTCTCATATTTGCTTGTGGATTTGAGTTATTCTTTTTAGCTCGTGGATTCTGATCTTATTACTTGTGGATTCGAGTAGTTACCCTTACCTAGAGATCTCTTCAGGGTTCGTCAGCGCTAAAATTAGATCTAGCGTGCGTCGTTTGTCTTCTTCGCTTCCCTGTCCTGTGTCAGTCTGCCAATGCTTGGGCCTAAGTTATGTTAATTTATCGGTCGACTGTATGGAAAAGAAAAATCTTTTAGGGAATATCAAAAGTTGTGTTTACTATTGCTCATGCTTCAAAAGTTTCTGTTGTTCTTTTTTAGTAAATTGTGAGTTGCGCAACTTAACGAAATAGTTATTTTTCTATCATTGCCTTTTCCTTGTGGGAAAGGCGTTGGATTTTGAATAAACCAAGTACTTAAAAAAGAAACAAATTTAGCTTTAGCAAAATAGTAGAAACATTGCTATACTGCTCTAAAGTCAAAACCATCTTCTCAGCTTTTTGCCACCCCTGCGGCCACACACCTCTCCACACTTCGAAACTCCATTCTAGACCTTGGCCCTCGAATTATCTACTTGTGCCGTGATCCAAAGGACAGCTTCGTCTAGCTGTGGCAGTTCATAAACAGAGGTTGATCCAATACTGGTGATGGGGGCTCTCATGTAGACAAGCTTCAAGCATTTCTTCAACGGGGCTTCGCTGATGGGAACTTCCCCAAGTCATGTTTTGGGGCAGGGGAACGCATCCTCGCGAAGACCAGACAAGGCATTGTTTATGAATTATGAGGATCTAGTTGCTCACAGAGAACATTATCTGTAGGCACAAGCCTTACCTTTGGAGTAAAGCTTGTAGCAAGTGGTGTCTTCTGAAATCTGAATGTCCTTGGCCTGGAAAAAGAGAGAATCTTGTACCCAGCACTTTTTTCAAGTTCAGCATCAATTCTAGTGGTAAAAGATCTTCAGAAAGAACTAGCCCCTAGCCTCAGATTACAAATGCCTGGTCACCAGTTATTTATACACGTCTAAAATGATGCCAGCAAAAAGTTGGGTGATTTCATGAGAAAAGAATGAGAAATGCAATATGAATTGCAGCTTCAGATGCACCTGAAGCTCGTTACTTCGCATGAAGAAAGTAGCCAATAACTGTGTAATGATATAATTTGTATCTCTAGAAGAGTGTACGAGTTGTTTCAGCTAAAATCCCAGTTGCAAGCTTTGTATTAATTTGGTTTCTCTGCTGAAGCCCAAACTTAATTACCGATAAAATTAGGATAAATAAATAAGATAGTTGAAGCTACGATTGCCATAATGGGCAGAGGAAAAATCTCTTACTGGCACACATTTCACTTGTGACACTCAGTTCAATTCTGGTTCAACTTCAACCAAAATTATTGCAGAGCGGAGATATAAAAACTAAGAAAACTGAAGCTTTTGCATTTCAACAAATCCAAGTCTCCAAAAAAAAAATAAATAAATAAATAGTATAACAATGTCACGAGGAATAAAGTAGCAGCAGCAGCAGAACCTTTACCGGCTTATGATCATTTCTTCCAATATATTGAGCTACAAACAATAATAATTAGGAAAACTGAACACTCTTCTGAACCCAGTAACACCGAAATTCTCGTAATTAATTTTATAGTTTGCAACTTCCATTCCAATCATGCACGCAGGATACTTCAGTGTCCCAATGGAATTATCTTTTTTGACTTTGTATCATCAAAAGATAATTTAGCGGACCCGTTTACTAAAGGTTTAAGTGTCCCAATGGAATTATCTTTTTTGACTTTGTATCATCAAAAGATAATTTAGCGGACCCGTTTACTAAAGGTTTAAGTGGAGAGCATATAAACTGCGCATTAAGGGGAATGAGTCTAAAGGCCTCACCTTACCGAGTCAGCTTAATAGAAACCTCACTTAGCGACTGGAGATCTCACGGACTAAGTTCAAGAGGAAAAACTATTTATGATTGACTCTACGAATAAGCACTTAGGAGTTTGACTCTAACCTATTCTTATGGTGCACCCAAGTGCTTGCTATAAGTGGATTAAGGATAAGCTTAACACTTTTAATGATGCCTATATCTTGTTATTAAAATAAGTGGGGTAGAATAGACTACTCTTAATAGGACCATCACCTATGTAAGTTTAGACTGGGTCGGCTTTTTGGGAATATCTATAGTGGCTGTTATTCCCTAAAAGTACTCTCTGAAAGTAAGAATGTCCAGGGTCAAAATGGACACAACCGAGAGCCAAAATTGATTTTGAAAAGTTACTGTGTGAAGTTTGTTGACTTGGCTTACAATAACGGTTGACATTTCAAAACTTAGTTCATTAATTAGCCAGTAAGTCCGATAAAGTTTTTGCTATGTAAGGTTCAAGACCTAATTCACCTATCCGGATGCAGTTTCTTTTCTAAAGTAGCTTTCACTATAGAATCAGTCTCTTTGTGTGTCAATTCCTTGAATCTCCATTCATTATGGGGGATTGTTGGGAAAACAAAGAATTTACCAGCGAATCTTTGAGCTGAATTAAGGCGAGATCCATTGATAGAATCAACCAGATAATAGTTGGAGTTTTGTTCTCCTTCCATTGGAAATGAACGTGGTATATTTACATATTTAATTCTGTTTTAGAATGAATGAGATATTCAAGTCTAAAGTTTGTTTAATTCAAAAGTTAAAGAGAACTAAAGATAGCTAAAAACATTTAGTCCCACATTGAATATGGGACGGACAATTGAAGTGTATAAATAGAGAAAAAAATGGGAACAAATGGCGTGCCTTTTAGGGTACTTGGAGTTTTCGTGCGCGATTGGAGGGAAACCATGCCCACACGCGTGCTGCCGCCGCCCGCCAGCCCGACGCCGGCGCCGGAGCGGGGGCTCGGGCTCGGGTTCGGGTTCGGGCGTGCGCATGGGTCAAACCTGGCCCGGTTCTTTTTGAACCGGATCACACGGGTTTGGTACTACAGCGAGTCTCAACCCGCTCCGCTACCCTCGCGCTGCGCTGCAACGGTTGGAAGGAACCGCTACAGCAGTTCCTGTCTGGAATAGTTGCAACAGTTCAGACAGGAACAGTCGCAACTGTCCTTGGACGGTTCTGCCCTCCAACGGGTTTTCAGGAGCGCTATAAATAGCGCTCCTCTCTGTGGATTAAAAACACACAGCGAAAGCATCTCCTCTTCCTCCTTACATAATTCAGAACTGAGAAAATAGTCAGCCTGAAAATTCAGATTTTTGTAAGAAAAATCTGAAGAGATTTGTTCTGAAAGAACACTTAGAAAATTCAAGAGGTTCTTAAATAGAATTATTGTCTGAATTTCTGTCTTCCTAAGACATTAATTATTTTCTTCCTCTTTTCTCTACAGTGAATAATCCTCAAAAGTTAAGATAAATATTCTCTCTGAAATTTGTCTTCGTCCTGCTGCATTGAAATCCTATGAAGGTACTGATTAACTTTAGTTCAACCGTTCAATGACTTGGTAGTGCTATTCAAATACTGTGAAGGAGTGTTGTATGACAGACCAGTGTCCGTAACCCGTTAGCACCGAAGCGGGGGACGTAATTGTCTTAAGGAGATTCGCTACATGTGTACCTCATTCAAATTACTATATAAGTGAACTAATATTCTTTATACAGGGTTATATTGAAATATTTATACTCATAAATATTACTGTATATTGAGACTGACTAATACTAGTCTAATTAGTGTTTAACCAAGAAAGATAATTGAAAAGTAGTTCTGTAATTAAGGAACATTCTACTGAACGGAAAACCTCCCACCTACCGATCTAGCCAATGAGATCGGTGATATTGATTAGTTGTCAGATCGATTACTGCACCTAACAAAAAAGTACATAAGTATTTAACAAATTACCACGTAGTAGAAACGGCAAGATAATTATTCTGGGTGGTAGTGAAGAACAGAAATATATGACCACATTTAGAGATAGACTTGGGTAAGATTCGAGCCTAAATTTTTTCCGCTAAAACTCATTCCCACGATATTCAAATACATGATACACTATCTTGAAGTTGTTCTACATTGTATAAAGTAACTAGAAACCAAAAATCAAGTGTTTTAAATAGTTTTTGCTCATCCAATAAGTAGGCGCAAATGAACAGCTGAAATAGTGAGTTGGTTAGTTTAATGGTGCATAATATTTGAAACCTAACAAAAATTGATGTGTGGGGTTTTTAAAATGTTTAGATCATGACTAAATGGTCGGATCAAGAATTTATATCTCTAAAGTCATAAATTTAAGTAAAATGCTATTTTCGGTTGTCCATTTTTTGCCTACTTGATGGATAGGCAAAAAGTATTCAAAGCACTTGATTTTTTATTTTAGTTACTTTAAACAATGTAGATCAACTTCAATAGAATGGATCTTTTATTTGAATGTCATAAGATTGAATTTGGGTGGGAAGGATTCGAGCTTGAAGCTTTCCGCATGTATCCAAGTCTATCTCTACACATATATACAGAGATATAGACTTGACCACTTTCGGAAGAATTTAAGCATGAATCCTTCCCACTCAAATTCAATACTACGATATTTAAATATAACATTCACTTTATTGAAGTTGATCTACATTATTCAAAATAATTAAAAATCAAAAATCAATTATTTTGTAATTTCTTGCCTTGTATCAAATAGGCACAATGAATGATCAAAAGTATCTATTACTTAAATCAATGGCTTTAGACATACAAATTCTCCATCCAATCATTTGATCATGATTTAAATATTTATGAACTCTTACACCCCAACTTTTATTAGGTTTCAAATAATCTACATTGTTAAACTAACCAACTCATTATTTCAGTCGTTAATTTTGCGCCTACTTGATGAATAAGAAAAAAAAGTATGCAAAATACTTGAATTTTTATTTTTAAGTACTCTTAACAATGTAGAACAACTCCAACGTAGTGGACCTTCAATTTAAATAGTCTAACATTGAATTTAAATAGGAATGATTCATCTCCATATCCTTCTCAAATGACCTAATTCTCTCCCTTTCAATACACACACAAGATGGATGGAAAACATAAAAGATTAGAATTACTCATTTAAATTGGATGTCTTGGTGGAGTTTCTCATTCCTACTCCAGTAAACTTCCAATTCGACCATAAATAAATTTTGCTCATTATCATAAGAGACCTTCATGGCTCCATGTACCCATACATGCTGACCACAAAGGTAAGCAGGATGGCATCAACTTCTTGAAAGTAATGAAACCTCACAGACATCATCTTGCATATTCTACGCCAACTCGAAATGCATATTATTTAGACAATTACGGACAGTTATGCTGCTGGTAGCGGTTACCACCTATGTTTGCCCTCCTCCAGCGCCTGAACCACATATGGGTCACCCGGCGTAGTTCGAGCTCCAACCCCATACCCCCACCCCACCACCTCCACCTTCTCCCCGAGGACCATCTGTTTCAGGCATTCCACTTCCAGCATAAAGTGGCCCGTGGCCTTGTGGCGGATAGGGTCCACCTATGTTGCATGGACATGACAACATTGAAGTGGACACGTCACGCAGACATGTGAGGAATTCTTAAAAATACACATGACATCTGTGTGTGATACGTGTCGGACACGATACGACTTCATGATAGTAGTGCTCGTGCTACATAGGGGCCCACTATTGTAGACACCACCACCTTGGCCTCTACGATTTGGGTGATTATGGTTGTACCCACCACTAGGGTTCCCGCCTTGTGGGTACCGGTTTGGGCCTACACCGGGCTCACATGGCTTCCCATAGTGGTGGCTGGGGGCACCATCTGCCATTTGTGGTTGTGGGTTGTGGATGGGCTGCGAGGGTCCTGGCCGAATCTGCGGCTAGGGCTGCCCAGTTTGTTGGGTAGGAGGGAGAAGAGACTGGGGCTGCGGGTTTTGGAGTTTCTACCGCTTCGCCATCTCCTCATGTTGCCTTTGCTGCTGGCATTTCTTCTTAATTTGGTAAATTGTGACATTGAGAATGGGAAACTAATGTCAGAAACTTAAAAACAAGCCCATCTGTAGACTAATCTCCCAACTGATTTACTGCAAAAAATAAAAAAAGACAAAATAAAAAGAAAGACCGTTTAGGATCACATGGTAAAGGGTCATTCAAAAGCACTCTGCATCCACCAGTGCGTCTTTCGCGGAGACTTGAGAAAAATGAAATCAAAGATTTGCAGCTACAAAGAAGGGAGTAGAAACCAAAACAGGCATTGGATCAGTTTAGAATTTTAGATGTCAGGATGACGAGCTACATAAATATAAACTCACATAAATATATAACGGGCATCAAACTTGATGAGCCTAACATGGTAATGCAATTTCAGTTACAAATGGACCTCAAAAAATAAAATTACTACGTGAAGGAAAATTTCACAAACTACGTTCCATCCCACAGTGAACATATCAGCTTATATGGAAAAAATATGGGAAAATTGCTTCTAGGTCCCCAAGAAAAGATGCTTCCGCCCAAAACTCCTCACTGTTTCAAAGCTTGCCAAAAAGTCCTCAAATATCACTTTGTCCGTTTTCAAGGTCCTCCTGTACGCCAACCCCGAGCACGTGGGTCGTGGGCTATGGTGGAATATCGGTTTTGCCCTTCGCAGTTTCACTCTCATGTCACGTCGCAACGTTCCCCAAGTAAAAATGTATTTTGCGGTGTTATGATGACAATACAGCCATAGCAGAGGAATTGAGTATTTATATATACATATCATATGTTTTAGGCATATATGTTTACTTGTTTATGAATATTTGTTTGATGTTTACAGCTTTTATTGAATATTTATTGTTTATTAACTATGCATGAGTTAAGAGAGAGCTTTTACAAAACTTTTCTCTAGTCCATATATATATATATATATATATATATATATATATATATATATATATATATATATATATAACTCTATGAGTTTTGTCATTATCAAAAAAGGATAGATTGTTAGTCCAAAGACTCATTCTCTAGTTTTGATGATGATTAACTCATGCAGTTATAGTACTAATGATCTTGTGTTATTTAAATTACAAGTTTAATCAAGATCATGATCTTAATATTTAGCTCCATCAATAGACTCAAAGTTAAGGTTTGAAGCAAACATGTTTTGATTCAAGAGCTTAAGCATAAAGATCACATTTAGTACTCAAAAAAGAGTCTAGCCTAAAAAAGATCACGTTTGATCAAGTCAAGATGAAGAGGAAGATCATATCAAGAAGAAGACTCATGTTTATAAGGTTGTTTTAGATTCTTGTAAAGATTAGATTAGATTTGATTGCTCGATCTTACACACACACACCAAGTTTTATATTGGTTGAGTATTGGTTTAACTTGTTGACCCGAAGGCCCACACTCTGTAAGTACACCTAGAGGGGGGGGTGAATAGGTGTACTGCTAATCTATGAACAATAATGCGGAATTTAAAATCTTAATTGCAACACACTTAATGTAACCAACGAGTGTGGCCGAATTTCCGGTGAAGGGCTCTAGACTAACTCCTCTTGATTCCTCTGAATAAGAGTTGAGGTGCTATATGAACCTCTCGTGGTTAAACACAAGTGAGGCACACACAAACAACACAAGCATGTATATGATATAGCAATATGAATCAATGCACAAAGTAATAGAGAGAGAGTTTAGAGAAAGTGGATCAATCGCTAACACACGGATATGTTTCGAGGTTCGAGCACACAGCTCTACGTTCCCACCTTCACACAGAAGGATTTCAACTAACTTGTCCACACAGGACTCCCACACAAGGAACCTCCACTGAGGATTCGAGGCAATACAATAATCGGGAGTACACAACTCCTCTCTCAATTACAAACACAACCTCTACACTTAGAGACTAGGCACAAAGCCACCACAATATCAACCTCACAATTGGGAGATAGGCACAAAGCCAAACAACCAATCAATCTCTCACTACAGGGATAGGGCACAAAGCCACCACTCCAAAAATCAATCTCTACACAAGAGGGATGACACAAAGTAGGAGGGTTTACAACTTAGTGATCAAAAGACCACAAACCAATTCTTTTCCTACAAAACAAAGATCCTAATAGATAGGATAGCAAGATAAGCTCAAGTGTGAGAAATAAAGAGTTTTAAAATCAAAAACACAAAGAACAACTCTAGGGAAAACTCTAGATAGAAATGTAAATGAAGACCAAATTAATTCCCAAAGAATTTTCTTTTCAATGATTTTTTAACCCTTTTTAAAATAAAAATCAAATCTTTAAAGCCAAAAACTCTTTTAAAAACTTGCTTTTAAACACTTGAGAATGGGAGAAATTTGTGTTGGCCCAGAGGCCTTCCACTCTAGTTTTGATGATGATTAACTCATGTAGTTATGTTTACTAATAATCTTGTGATGTTTAGTTTCAGATTCTTAATCAAGATAT
The DNA here is from genome assembly GCA_038442645.1 of Agave tequilana. NCBI lineage: Eukaryota > Viridiplantae > Streptophyta > Magnoliopsida > Asparagales > Asparagaceae > Agave > Agave tequilana. Next base: position 222,688 of record JAVJIF010003715.1, read on the forward strand.
TAGTAGGTGATTAGCTTCAACAAAGGAGTTTTTGAAGCCTTTCACATGGTGATTCAAGAGCCCGAGCGACAAAGTCATATCTAGTACTCATTGGAGTCGAGCTCGGTGGATCACGGTTTGGATCGAGTCGACTTGAAGATGGAGTTCGTCAAGAAGACATCGGTACATAGTTTAGTTTTTGTTTTAGATCTATTTGTAAAGATTAGATAGTGTGATATGCTCAAGTTCACAACACACACACGTTTCATGTTTTGGATATTGGTTTTCGGTTTTGGTTTAATCGATATTGGTTTTCATGAATAGATATTATATCAAAATAAGTTTACTTAGTTCTATGTATATTAAATTCATTCTATATACATGTATGCTTCATATCTTAGACAAACTCATTTTGATATGCCTATTCATGTGTTTTAGGTTTTTATATTTTAACAAAACATATTTTTTGGATTTATAGTCAAAAACATTGATATATATTTTTATATGTATATTGGATTATATCCATATATTACATGCTTAAAAGTTGTTTAAATATCATGTTTTGGTATTTGGATGAGTTTCCATTTGGAAAAATCTAAGTTTTAGAAAATACAGTTTTTGGTTTTCGGCAAAATTTCTAAGTCACAAAAATGGTTCAAAAAGTTTGAATTATGTGTTGAAATTTTTAACACATGTTTGTATATCAAATATATTGTTAGAACTTATTTTTTGTGGATTTTTAGAGTTTTTAGGGGATTTTACAGGTTAATAAAAACCAAGTTTTCAAGTCCTGAAATCCTTGTTCTGGCTTCTGCGGTCGACCGGACTGGTCGACCGAGCTAGGAGTCGGTCGACTGACGTGCACAGAACGTGCAAGGGCCGGTCGACTGACCCGGTCAACCGCCAGAGAGCTTCTGCTCTCTGGAAAGCCCCGGTCGACCGGGCCGGTCGACCGGCAGAGAGCTCTTCTCTCTGTTCCAGGTCACGGTCGACCGGGCCGATCGATCGCTGCCCCAACGGTCACTTTTTTGACCGTTGGCGGTCGACCGGGCTGGTCGACCGCCAGCCGCCAGGGCTGAAAAACAGCCCCAACGGCTAGTTTTGTATAGGGGCTATATATACCCCATTTAGGGGACTGTTTTCACAGGATTTTAAGAGACAAAAATCAGAGCTTCTCCAGGGTTTTATTCTAAGTTTTCAAAAGTGTTTTGGGCTTTAAAATTCACATTTGGTTTTGTGTTTTTAGGGTTTGGAAAAATCAAAGAAAATTTGGATTTGAGATATTTGCTTAGTTCTTCATTTCTATCAATTACAAGTTGTTTTCCCAAGTACTTTTCTTTGTGTTTTTGTTTCCAAACTCTTAGTTTTCGACACTTGAGCTATATCATTCTATCCTATTCTATAGGATCATTTATTTGTGGGAAAATTGGTTTGTGGTTGAGATATACCACCAAGTTGTAAACCCTTTGCTTTGTGATATCCCTCTTTGCTAGAGGTTAATTTAGGTTGTGGTTAGCTCCCTCTTTGGTAGAGGTTGAGATTGTAGTGTACTCCCTCTAGTGTGAGGTGGAGTTGGGTTTGTGTAGCCTTGGTGGAGGTTGTATTGGTTGGTTTAGTGGAGTTCGGTACTCCGGTCTTTGGTAGACCATTTGTATTGCCTCGGTGGAGGTTGTATTGGTTGAGAGAGGAGTTCGGTACTCCTAGTGGATTGAAAATCCTTCTCGGTGAAGGCGGGGACGTAGAGCTCGGTGCTCGAACCTCGAAACATATCTTATTGTTTGCGTTGGATCAATTGACTCTCAACTCTCTCTATTTATTTGTGCATTGATTCATATTGCCATATCATTTACATGCTTGTGTGTTTGTGTGCCTCACTTGTGCTTAACCACGAGAGCTTCATATAGCACCTCAACTCTTATTCAGAGGAATCAAGAGGAGTTAGTCCAGAGCCCTTCACGGGGAATTCGGCTACACTCGTTGGTTGCACTAAGTGTAGTTGCAATTAGTTTTTAATTTTCACATTTAGTTCAATAGATTAGCGGTACACCTATTCACCCCCCTCTAGGTGTACTTTTAATTGGTATCAGAGCCTACGCTACTGATATTTGGTTTAACCACCTAGGAGTGTGATCTTGGTTTGCTAATCTATCATTTGCATTTGCACGTATATTGTTTGCACACACTCATGGATTGCTTGTCACCTCCCATGTTTGATGTTTCCAACATTGACATGTGAAAATTTAGGATGTTCATGTATTTGAAATCCCTAGGCTTGCATGTTTTCCTTGCCGCTACCAAGAAATGCTATCTTGGTAATCACAATCATATAGGGGCCAATACACTTGCCCTTGAGGCTGTTAGAAGCACGCTTAACAAAGATTATCTTATGCTTGTTTCTAATGATGGTTCCTCTTTTTCAGTGTGGAACAAGTTGACTTCCTCCGAGCTACAAACGCCCAACATCATGGAGGATGAATCTAGTGGAGAATCCGAGCCACAATGCTTCACGGTCCAAGGGAATGACTCCCTTGAGGTATATTCGGAATCTCAATTAGATTGTGATGATGCTACTTCTTCTAGTAATGAGCATATTGATCCTAATACTCTAAATGAAGAACTTTCTATTGTTTGTGAAAAATTGATAGAAAAATATAATCTTTTAAAAAAGAAGAGTTTTGAACTAAAAGAAAAAAAACAAGGTTTTATGTTCAAGACTTGATTTGGTTTTGCAAGATAAAGTAGAGATTTCTAATGAAAGGGATTCATTGAAATCTAGACTTGATCTTGTCTTAAAGGAAAATGAATGTTTTGAAGGTTCACCTAGAGGGGGGTGAATAGGTGATGGCTAATCTAATGGTCACTTAATGACAAATGATGCAAATAATGCGGAAGCTAAAACAATTATGACCTAATTAAAACTTTTACACTAAACACCACGTATAACCAAAGAGTGTTGCCGAATTCCCCACGAAGGGCTCTGGACAAACTCCTCTAGATTCCCCTTGAATGGGTTGAGGTGCCGCGTTGGCTCTCTTGGTTGAATACAAGTGTTAGCAACAATCCCACGCAAGTATATCAATTAAGCACACTATGAATATCTAGCACATAAAGATGAGCACAATAAAAGTATGCAAGATATAAAAGAGACAAAGAGAGAGAGTGAGCAATCGCAAACACAAGGGTATGTTTCGAGGTTCGAGCACACTTGCTCTACATCCCCGCCTTCGACACACGAAGGATTTCCACTATGCAAGATCCCAATGGATCTCTCCTCGGTGCCGCAACACCTACAAGCCCTCGGACTCTCTAGTCCCTTACACACCGCAAGCTCACTAGCTCGCCGAGACCGCACCTCAAACCACCGAGTCCGCAACCGAACTCAAATCAACGCGGACACACACGTCCGCCTCCTCAAAGGAACAAAGATGAACTTTGGTGATCACAACTCTTGATCACCTAAAATCCTCTCACAACAAAACCCTATAGGTAGATATAGCAATGGAAAGCTCAAGTGTTTGTGTGAGAAAACAAGGATGAAAGCTATGGTGAAAAACTCAAGAAATCTCTTTTAACACACTCTAAATAAAATTCCCTTTAGATTGGAAGTATTAGCTCTCTATTTTGTGGAGAAAAACTCTTCTGAAAGAATAGGAAAAACTGGCTCTAAAGGTCTCCAAAATCTTGGCTCAAAACAATGACCAAACCCCCAAATTTATAGGCCAGAAAAATATAGTCGTTGGGGTCTGTCAGAGCTGCCGGTCGACTGGTGCGGTCGACCGCCAACGGTCAGAAATCAGACCGTTGGAGCCACGGTCGACCGCCTGGGTCGACCGACCCACTGGAGCTGAGAGTCTAACTCTCTGTCGATCGACCCGAGCGGTCGGCCGAACTTTCCAGAGAGCTCTGCTCTCTGGAGCGGTCGACCGGCACGGTCGGCCGTCCTCCAGTGCACAAAGGTGTGCACGTTTGTGCACGTCGGTCGACCGGTTCGGTCGGCCGACTTCTGTATTAGTCGACTATAAAAGGAGGCAAGTCGACTTATACGAAGCCTGAAACAGTTTTTTAGGATTAAAAAGTTAGTCTTTTTGGCTCAAATAAAATCCCATAAAATACTTAAAAATCTACAAAAATAGTTTAACCAATATACTTTGATATACAAACATGCTTGCACAAAATCAAGGCATGTTATAAAAGATTGGACTATTTTTGTAACTTGGAAATATTTGGCTCAAGATAAAAACTGTATTTTTCCAAAACAATATTTTTCCAAAACATGTTTTTTCAAATCTTCATCAAATACAAAAACAAGATATACTTTTAAAGCATAGTGTGTATGGATATGATCCACTACACAATCAAGATGAAATATCTATTTTTTGTCATAAAGCTCTAAACTTAGTTTTGGTTTAAAGATATGTATATGAGAAATACCAAAAATCAAAATAGTATTTTTCAAAATGAAAGTCTTTTCTAAACTGAAAATTCTTTTATGAAAAGACAATAAAATCAAGAGTGTGTGTGTGATATGTACTTGAGCAATCCACCAACTATTCTATCCTTTACATTTTACTCTAAAACAAAAACAAAATCTTATACCTAGACACAAGTCTTCATCTTCTTGAAGTCTTCACTTGAAGGCTTCTCATCATCTTGACTTGGTCCAAGCTTGATCCAAAACCTCCTTGGATCACACCGTGCTAGCTCCAAATCTTGACATTTTATCCTTTGTTGAGCTATGCACCTACTAAGATCTTGATAATGAATCTGTCACTAATTAAACATAAGATCATTAGTAAACATAACTTCATGAGTTGATCATCATCAAAACTAGGGTGATAGGCCTTTGGGCCAACAATCTCTCCCTTTTTGATGATGACAAAACACATGAAGTTATATATGAATGGATTAAAGTAAAGCTTCAAGGAAGCTCCCTCTTAACTCATGCATAGACAAAAGAATAATAGATATGGCAATGAGGCACATGAATATGTATGCAAGTATGGAGATAAAACATGCAACAAGCATAAATCAAAATCTTTTTCTCCTATTTGCAATACAAGAATATATGCATAATGAACAAGAAAGACAAATACTTCTCCCCCTTAAGCAATGAAAACATGCATATAAACTCAAATACTTCTCCCCCTTTTTGTCACTCATCAACAAAGGGTTCAAAGTAAAATCAAATCAAACAAATTTTTCTCCCCCTTTTTGTCAAAAACAAAAGATCAAGAAGGGGTTAATACAAATCAATCAATAAGGATTTATATGCGATATACATTCATGAAGAGGAAGACGCTAAGTTAGCTTCCCTACACATATGCATTACATGAAGAAGGGATGACAAGCCCTAACTCACATAACACATATTATGTAATGCATAAGAGGAGATGTGAAGCTCCCCTACACACGTATATCATATAAAGAAGAGTTGTCAAGCTCCTCAATTTATAATATACTCAACATGAATCTATATGTAGAAGAGATGTTAAGCTCTCCTTGCATATAGGAAATACATACCAAAATATTTTTAATTTTTCTTTTTAAAAAAAATTTTAAAGGTATCAGAGCTCTTGTAAAACAATCAAATTTTAAGATACCAAATTGAAAATAATCATTATTATAAAACATATTGATACCAATTGACATCTAACAAAAAAGAAGTTAAAGCATTTTGATATCAATGGTAAACATAATGATCAAAATTTTTATTTTTCATCATAAACTTTGTGCTTTTAAAAATGTGAGCCAATTGAAAGTTAAGCACATGAAAATCATATATGTTGGCCCAAGGTTACAATCACCCTTGTTTAGTGTATTTTGATGATTACAAAACATATTAGTTATTTGTACTAATAACAATTGTTGTTTAAGTGTGTTTCAGGTTTATTATCATACTAGAAGTACTCTCACTCAAATACAAGGCTTTTGGACTCAAGACAATTCAATTTGGGCTCAAGTTGCAATATTGAAGATCAAGTGAAGATAGCCCACCTTGAAGAATAGCTTTGAAGTCCTTTAAAAGTTTGTAAGTTTAGTATGTTAAAGTTTGAATATAGGAAATTTGGCTCTAGGATTTGCACACACACTTGTTTCATGTATTTCCTATGTTTTGAAAATAGTTTTTGAAAATGGTTATTTCTAAGTTTTATGCCTTAGTTTATATATACATGTACCAAAGCTTTATATCCTGAAAAACTTGTTTAAAACATGTGTATAAACTATTTTCTGCATAATACTTAGCTATATGTATTTTTAAAATATTTATCAAAATTTTTCTAACTCAAAACAGCCCTGTTTTTCAGTGTCAGGCAACATCGGTCGACCGGCCCGGTCGACCGGCGCTGTGCCTGGACATGCACTGTTTGTGCATGTCCGTCGGTCGACCGGACCAGTCGACCGACAGAGAGCATTCTGCTCTCGGGAATTTTCGGTCGACCGGACCGGTCGACCGGAAGAAGGAAACTGTGTTTCCTCCTTTTGGGTCGGTCGACCGGAACCGGTCGACCGGGAGCCAACGGCTACTTCCAGCTGGCCTGGCGGTCGACCGGACCGGTCGACCGCCAAGCCTGCAAAATAGCAACGGCTCTTTCCTCTTTGGGATTTTCTGAAAATCTGTTTTCTTTTTCTGTTTTAACAGACTTTTGGAGAGTTGTTGGGGTGCTTTTGCAGGTTGAATTAGGTGAAAAGAAAATGTTTTTAACTTATTTTCAACCCTATAAATAGAGGAGAAGTCTCTCCTTCATACTACTAAGAAAAATTCCTCAAGTTTTGTTGTTTTCAAAAGAGAAAAGAAAAATAGTGTGAAGCTTTCAATTCCAACTCTTTCAAGTTTGTTTTTCAGTTGTGTTTGATTCTCTATATCACTCTACAACTGAAAGTTTTCTCACCACACTTCATAGAGCCAAAAATCCTATACTCATTCTATAGTGAAGTTGTAAATTGAAGTGAGAGTGTTTGTAAAAGATTGAGAAAAAAAGTGTAGTGATCAAGTTGTGATCATTTTGTTCTTGTAATTCCTTCTTGTGGAGCAACCTCTTCGGTAGAGGTCCTTTGTATTCGGTGGAGCTCGGTGCTCGGTCTTCGGTAGACCAATTGTAAAGGCATCCTCGGTGGATAGTGGAAACCCTTCACGGAGGTGAAGGCGGGGACTAGAGCAAGTGTGCTCGAACCTCGAAACAAATCATCTTGTTTGCGATTGCCTTTGCGTTATTCTTGCTTTACATTTCTCTTGTTTTATATTGTCTTGAATTATTTGCTTGAGAACTAACCCTCTACTTGTGCAATCTTGTCTTGTTTACTTTACTTGCTATACTTGTTGTGTTACATTGTGTGCATCTCATTTCTCATCATCATACTTGGCATTGATCGATCACACCTCAATACAACACGATTGCATTGCGCATCTCTAACCCATTTTAAGGGGAATTGGGAGGAAGGAGTTCAGAACCTCGCAAGGGGTATTCGGCTCTTAGTCGTGTTTTGAGAGATCGTTGCATCACTCATTTAATTAAAGTTTAAAAAGATCATTAGATTAGCATTCACACCTATTCACCCCCCCTCTAGGTGTTTTTCAATATATATGTATGAAAAATGAGTATACCAAGTGAAATTGATACATACATATATAAGAAACAAAATATGAGTATATACAAAAATTATCAATTTAGATACCAATTGAAAGAGTCCAATGATAACAATTGACATAACAATAAGATCAAGTGTATATCTCATAACTACCACCCAATCATGGTTCAAGTTTAAATGATTTTCATTTTAAAGCATACATGAGCATGATCTCCCATCCAACCTCCCATTGATGGTAGGGGTTTTCAAAAATAGATTTGAAAAATAAGCTTTGTTTGAAAAACTCTACCAAATAAAGAACAATTAACTAGTTAAAATAATTTTTGAAAAACTAGTTAAAGATCCTTCAAAACATGAAATCAAAGCATATATATTTCATGAATCATACTAAATACATAAAAGCTCAAGCACTCATAGTCCATAAATCTCAAAATTATCTTGAAAAGTAAAAGATGAGTGTTCAAAGGTTATGTAAATGATATTATCATGAAAATAGTCATTTAAGCTCAAAAAGATTATAAGTCACATTTTTAACAAAAAAAATTATTTTTCAAAATAATAATCTTCATAGTATATGTATGATTAATCTAAATCTAACAATATGCATACATATCCCAAATATAAAAGAGTCTATTAAATGTTTGCATGAAGGCAAGAGACTCACGGGTATACATGTATATTTATTAGATTTGAATTAAAACTACATATACATGAAGTAAAGCATAAAAATAGGCAAAAACATGTATAAAAGAGAATCATCAAAACTAGTCTATACATATGCATATAGTGGATACAAATGAGCATGAAGTTCAAATATATATGAGTCAATTGTAGTTCACTATTCATATATGTATAAATGCAAGTTTGACACATTCTACATCTAACCATGTAAATACCACATGAAGCACACAAAACAAATATGAACATGCTATGAATATGATAAATGAACTAGCATGTACATAAAAAGTAGGAGTTTAAAAATTGTTACCAACTCCAAGGCTCCAATCATGGTGGTCATCCCACCAAAAGCTCCTTGATAGTGATGCATCCAAATGTATGTCCATCAAGTCCAAGTGCATCCACTACCAAGGCACCAATCCTCTCACGTTTTGTGAGAGCCCTCACCTACATCAAAAGCAAATGGTGGGGGTTTTGGTACCCATATTTTCTTGTAGGGTCCACGAGGGTTAGCTTTGTGTTGAGGGACCCAAAATCTTTTATTTTTAGCGAAATTAAAATGATCTAATCTATCATAACAATATTTTGCTAAATGGCCTTTGCGGCCACAATGTGTACATACGTACACCTTAGTATGCTTATGTGTAGGAGTGTGATCATGTTGTGCAACATAAGCAAATGCATGGTTATGATGTGCATGAATGTGTGGAGTTTGTTTCTTTGAAAACATTGACTCCAACCTAGAATGATTGAAAGCACAAGAGTTCAAAGTTGAACTCAAACCATCCATTTTATTTTTCAAAACTTTTATCTCATTAGTGGTGGCATGTAAAGCATGATGAGATAAAGAATCATTTTTCTTTTTCTTTTGTGAAACAAAATCTTTTTCTTTTTCAACAAATTTTCTTTTCAAAGTAATATTTTCTTGGAAAACAACTTCTTTTTATTTTCCACCAAATCAATTTTATTTTTCAAAGTATTGTTTCCTTCACACAAATTATTTAATTTTGAAAATAAGGAAACATTCTCATTTTTCAAACCTTCCTTTTCTTTTTCTAAACATGCAATTTTAGTTTTGAAAGAATCGTTCTCTTTTAGCATGCAATCAAAATTCTTTTTCAAATTGTTATTTTCTATTTCTAAGCATGCAATGTTACTTCTAAATGAGTCATGTTCTTTATGCATGCAAGCAATGTTCTTTTTCAAATTTTTATTTTCTTTCTTAAGCATGTCATATTTTTCAAGAATTGTTTGACAAAATGAAGTGAGCTCATCATATGACATGTCCTCATCATCGGATTCGGTAGTTACCTCAAGGGGGTATCCCCTTGGACCATATAGCACACGTTGGAGGTGTCGCTTCCAACGTCCGAATCACTCCCCGCATAGTATTGATCATTTTCGTCAAGGGAGATGAGGGTGTTCCAAACTACAAAAGTCAAATCAAGATTAGCAACCCTAGATAAATAATCATCATTTAGGGTAGATCTTAAAGCATGTAGGGCTTTTGCATTAGCCTCAAAATTCTTACCATCTAAACAATATGCATTATTAGTAGTGGCAAGATAAACATGATAACCTAACGCTTTGAGGTACAAGGACATCTTCACCTTCCATATATGGATGTTAACAATGTCAAACATGGGTGGTGACATGAAGTCCATGGTGTGTGTACAAATATTGTGATTAGCCTAAAAATAAGGATCTTTTACTCTAGGTTGTTAGACCAAATCAGAGTACCAATCTCTGATACCAATTGAAGGTTCACCTAGAGGGGGGTGAATAGGTGATGGCTAATCTAATAGTCACTTAATGACAAATGATGCAAATAATATGGAAGCTAAAACAATTATGACCTAATTAAAACTTTTACACTAAACACCACGTATAACCAAAGAGTGTTGCCGAATTTCCCGCGAAGGGCTCTGGACAAACTCCTCTAGATTCCCCTTGAATGGGTTGAGGTGCCGCGTTGGCTCTCTTGGTTGAATACAAGTGTTAGCAACAATCCCACGCAAGTATATCAATTAAGCACACTATGAATATCTAGCATATAAAGATGAGCACAATAAAAGTATGCAAGATATAAAAGAGACAAAGAGAGAGAGAGTGAGCAATCGCAAACACAAGGGTATGTTTCGAGGTTCGAGCACACTTGCTCTACATCCCCGCCTTCGACACACGAAGGATTTCCACTATGCAAGATCCCAATGGATCTCTCCTCGGTGCTGCAACACCTACAAGCCCTCGGACTCTCTAGTCTCTTACACACCGCAAGCTCACTAGCTCGCCGAGGCCGCACCTCAAACCACCGAGTCCGCAACCGAACTCAAATCAACGCGGACACACACGTCCGCCTCCTCAAAGGAACAAAGATGAACTTTGGTGATCACAACTCTTGATCACCTAAAATCCTCTCACAACAAAACCCTATAGGTAGATATAGCAATGGAAAGCTCAAGTGTTTGTGTCAGAAAATAAGGATGAAAGCTATGGTGAAAAACTCAAAAAATCTCTTTTAACACACTCTAAATAAAACTCCCTTTAGATTGGAAGTATTAGCTCTCTATTTTGTGGAGAAAAACTCTTCTGAAAGAATAGGAAAAACTGGCTCTAAAGGTCTCCAAAATCTTGGCTCAAAACAATGACCAAACCCCCAAATTTATAGGCCAGAAAAATATAGCCGTTGGGGTCTGTCAGAGCTGCCGGTCGACCGGTGTGGTCGACCGCCAACGGTCAGAAATCATACCGTTGGAGCCACGGTCGACCGCCTGGGTCGACCGACCCACTGGAGCTGAGAGTCTAACTCTCTGTCGGTCGACCCGAGCGGTCGGCCGAACTTTCCAGAGAGCTCTGCTCTCTGGAGCGGTCGACCAGCACAGTCGGCCGTCCTCCAGTGCACAAAGGCGTGCACGTTTGTGCACGTCGGTTGACCTGTCCGGTCAGCCGACTTCTGTATTAGTCGACTATAAAAGGAGGCAAGTCGACTTATACGAAGCCTGAAACAGTTTTCTAGGATTAAAAAGTTAGTCTTTTTGGCTCAAATAAAATCCCATAAAATACTTAAAAAATCTACAAAATAGTTTAACCAATATACTTTGATATACAAACATGCTTGCACAAAATCAAGGCATGTTTAAAAGATTGGACTATTTTTGTAACTTGATAATATTTGGCTCAAGATAAAAACTGTATTTTCCCAAAACAATATTTTCCAAAACATGTTTTTCCAAATCTTCATCAAATACAAAAACAAGATATACTTTTAAAGCATAGTGTGTATGGATATGATCCACTACACAATCAAGATGAAATATCTATGTTTTTGTCATAAAGCTCTAAACTTGGTTTTGGTTTAAAGATATGTATATGAGAAATACCAAAAATTAAAATAGTATTTTTCAAAATGAAAGTCTTTTCTAAACTGAAATTTCTTTTATGAAAAGACAATAAAATCAAGAGTGTGTGTGTGATATGTACTTGAGCAATCCACCAACTATTCTATCCTTTACATTTTACTCTAAAACAAAAACAAAATCTTATACCTAGACACAAGTCTTCATCTTCTTGAAGTCTTCACTTGAAGGCTTCTCATCTTCTTGACTTGGTCCAAGCTTGATCCAAAACCTCCTTGGATCACACCGCGCTAGCTCCAAATCTTGACATTTATCCTTTGTTGAGCTATGCACCTACTAAGATCTTGATAATGAATCTGTCACTAATTAAACATAAGATCATTAGTAAACATAACTTCATGAGTTGATCATCATCAAAACTAGGGTGATAGGCCTTTGGGCCAACATGTTTAAAATCTAAAAATGATTGTAATGATATTTTGAAGAAAAATGAAAAATTGTCTTCAAAAGTTAATTTTGTTTTAAAAGAAAATGATTCTTTAAAATGAAAATTGCATCTATTTTCAAGGATTTAGAAGTTTGTTTAAATAAAAATGAATCTTTGCAAAATGATTTGTCTACACATGTTTGCCATGCTAGTGTAGCTTTACCATCTAGCTCACCTATTGCATGCTCCACTTCTTCTATGATTGAAAAAGATATAAATTTGTTAAAGAAGAATATGAATTGTTTAGGCTCCACTTTGAGCCAATGTGTTGTGAGCCATACACGTTTGGAATCTTTGTTTCGAAAGAAAAAAGTTCCTATTATGCATGCACACCCTCCACTGCATACACATGCTCCTCACGGTCACATCCATCACACTTTGTATACTCATGTGTACACTTATACACATTGTGGACGAAAGGGCCACCTTACTAAATTTTGCTATGATCGTATACATAATGTAAATTTAGCAAATAAATTTGTTTGGGTTAGAAAAGGTACTAACCCCCATGGACTCAAAAGAGTGTTGGTACCAAAGACCACCCTATTGTATTTGATGTAGGTGTGGGCTCTCGCATGACGTGAGAGTTATGGTGCCTTGAGGTGGATGTGTTCCGATCTTAAAGATTACTATTTGGATGCATCACTTTCAAGGGATGTTTTGGTGGGAAGACCACTTTAGTTTGGAGAACTAGAGAGGTGCCTTCATTGGTTTAGTATCGATCTCTAACTCCCGTTTATGTTTGCATGCTTTCATGTCTTTATTTCATAACATGTCTTGTTTTATTATTCATTATACTTATGCCATATTTATTAGATTAGTGATATACATGTTTAGTTATTTGAGACACCCATGTTTAATATGGACTTATATCTTTGTGTTCTCACTTTGTTTTAAACTAATATGTATATTCTAGATCTAATGCAAATGCATATACATAATGATCATATGTATGTTTATGATTTTTGTTTTTGATGCTTGATGTTTGTAGATTATTATATTAAATGCCATGATTATTAGATCATTGACATACATATATAGCATTTGAGATCACCCATGTTTATACCATATGTTGTGTTCTCATCATTGTTTAGCTCTTATGTATATCATAGGTCTAATAGCATGTGGATTTACATAATGATCGTTTTATGTTTATCATGTTGATTTATGTCTTGTTTTATACTTCAAGTTTTGAATATATGTTTAAATGTTAGTTTTCATTAAGACTAGAATTTATACTTGTACATATAGTGGGCCACAAATAAATTTTTTATATGTCTGTGCTTGAACGCTTATTTGTACCCATTAGATGTGCTAGTATAGTCTAGTTTTTGATGATTCATGCATTTGACTTGTATTCCTATTTTATTCATGATTTCATGTTTATATGTTTAACTTCATGTATATGTCCATCTTATCCAAACTATTGATTATGCATATACATCCTTTGAGCCACATGCCTTCATGCATATACACTTGTGGACTCGTTGTGTTTGGATATGTATGTATACCTTAGTATGTATAAGACATACATATGCCTTGAAGATTAAATAGTTTTGATGATTTTCATGTTTTTTAAAGAATATTGAGCTTATTTCCTAGCTTTCATGATTATGTTCTTCACATTTTATTAGAACACTCACCTTTCTTTTTTACTCATGCTTGTTTTCATGAGTCATATTCATGCTTCATTGACTTTGATTGTTTAGTGACCATGTGATTTACATGTTTTTTATGAAACATAATTTTGTTTATTCCTTACTTGAAGGATTTTGTACTAGTTTTCAAGATTTTCTATTTAACTAGTTGCGGTATTCTTCGTTATGGTAGAGTTTTCAAACATACTATATTTTTCAAATCTATTTTTGAAAACCCCTACCTTCCTAAGGGCGGTTGGTTGGGCGACCATACCTTGTATGCTTATTATTGAAATCCTTTTAAACTTGTGCATGAAATGGGTGGAAAAGTATTATGAGATATACACTTGATCTTATTAGTGTTTCAATTGGTATCATTGGATTTTTTCGATTGATATCAATATTGACATTTTTTGTATACTCATATATTTTTTTGTATATGTATGCTTTCAATTGGTATCATCTATTTTGATTGGTACTCATTTTTCATACACCTATATATGTTTTATTTGTGCTTACTATATTCCTATATTTTTGAGCACAAATGTTGATTATGCTAAGCTTAATTTTTAATGAAATCATATTTCAATTGATTAGTTTTCAATTGGTATCCTAATACAAGCTTATGCATCGTTTTATTTGGTATTTCATAAAGGGGGAGAAAATTCGTATCTTTCAATTGGTATTTTGTTTACCGTTGATTTCTACTCCCACTCTTTATGTTGAAAATTGATTAAAAAATTGATTTCAATTTGGTATCATACGTTAAAAATGAAAAATATTCACAATTGGTATCAAGATATTTATTTGTTTACTTTAATGGTATCTTAAAAATTGATTTTCTAAGATATCTCAAAATTGTTTTATTGAGAAAATTCAAAATGTTGTTTTTAAATAAGAAATATTAAAAAAATGTGTTTTGATTTATATTGCCTATATGCAAGGGGGAGCTTAACATCTCTTCTACATATGGATTCATGTTGAGTGTATCTTATATTGAGGAGCTTGACAACTCTTCTTTATACGATGCACGTGTGTAGGGAGAGCTTCACATCTCCTCTTATGCAATGCATATTATGTGTTATGTGAATTAGGGCTTGTCATCCCTTCTTCATGTAATACATATATGTAGGGAAGTTAACTTTACGTCTTCCTCTTCATGAATGTATTACGCATATACTTATTTATTGATTTGTTTGATGTTACCCCTTTATTGATTCTTTGTTTCGAACAAAAAGGGGGAGAAGAATTTGTTTTTATTGGTTTTGTTTTACTTTAACCCCTTTGTTGATGATTGACAAAAAGGGAGAGAAGTATTTAGTATATATGCATGTTTTAGAAGAAGGATTTATGTTTATGCATATATGTTTTGTTTTGCAAATAGGAGAAAAATGATTTGATGTGTTTCATGCTTGTTTATGCATGTTTATCTCCTTATATTTGCATACATGTTTGTTTAGATTCATGTACTGCATTGCCCTATATTATTGCTTATTGTGATGCATGAGTTTAAGAGGAGCTTCCTTGAAGCTTAACTTAATCCATGCATATATAACTCCATGAGTTTTGTCATCATCAAAAAGGGGGAGATTGTTGGCCCAGAGGCCTTCCACTCTAGTTTTGATGATGATTAACTCATGTAGTTATGTTTACTAATAATCTTGTGATGTTTAGTTTCAGATCCTTAATCAAGATATTAGTAGGTGATTAGCTTCAACAAAGGAGTTTTTGAAGCCTTTCACATGGTGATTCAAGAGCCCGAGTGACAAAGTCATATCTAGCACTCATTGGAGTCGAGCTCGGTGGATCACGGTTTGGATCGAGTCGACTTGAAGACGGAGTTCGTCAAGAAGATATCAGTACATAGTTTAGTTTTATTTTAGATCTATTTGTAAAGATTAGATAGTGTGATATGCTCAAGTTCACAACACACACGTTTCATGTTTAGATATTGGTTTTCGATTTTGGTTTAACCGATATTGGTTTTCATGAATAGATATTATATCAAAATAAGTTTACTTGGTTCTATGTATATTAGATTCATTCTATGTACATCTATGCTTCATATCTTATACAAACTCATTTTGATATGCCTATTCATGTGTTTTAGGTTTTGTGTTTTAACAAAACATATTTTTGATTTATAATCAAAAATATTGATATATATCTTTATATGTATATTGGATTATATCCATATACTACATGCTTAAAAGTTGTTTAAATATCATGTTTTGGTATTTGGATGGGTTTCCATTTGAAAATTTCAAGTTTTGGAAAATGTAGTTTTGGTTTTCGGCAAAATTCTAAGTTACAAAAAGGTTCAAAAAGTTTGAATTATGTGTTGAAATTTTAACACATGTTTGTATATCAAATATATTGTTATTTAGAGTTTTTATGAGATTTTACAAGTTAATAAAAACCAAGTTTTCAAGTCCTAAAATCCCTGTTCTGGCTTCTGGCGGTTGACCGGACCGTTCGACCGAGGTAGGAGTCAGTCGACCGACGTGCACAGAACGTGCACGCCAAGTCTGCTGGAGGGCCGGTCGACCGACCCGGTCGACCGCTGAGAGCTTCTGCTCTATGGAAAGCCCCGGTCGACCGGGCCGGTCGACCGGCAGAGAGCTCTGCTCTCTGTTCCAGGTCACGTCGACCGGGCCGGTCGACCGCTGCCCCAATGGTCACCTTTTTTACCATTGGCGGTCGACTGGGCTGGTCGACCGCCAGCCGCCAGGGCTAAAAAATAGCCCCAACGGCTAGTTTTGTATGGGGGCTATATATACCCCATTTAGGGGACTGTTTTCACAAGATTTTAAGAGACAAAAATTAGAGCTTCTCCAGGGTTTTATTTGAAGTTTTCAAAAGTGTTTTGGGCTTTAAAATTCACATTTGGTTTTGTGTTTTGAGGTTTTGGAAAAATCAAAGAAAATTTGGATTTCGGATATTTGCTTAGTTCTTCATTTCCATCAATTACATGTTGTTTTCCCAAGTACTTTTCTTTGTGTTTTTGTTTTCAAACTCTTAGTTTTCCACACTTGAGCTATATCATTCAATCCTATTCTATAGGATCATTTATTTGTGGGAAAATTGGTTTGTGGTTGAGATATACCACCAAGTTGTAAACCCTTTGCTTTGTGATATCCCTCTTTACTAGAGGTTGATTTGGGTTGTGGTTAGCTCCCTCCTTGGTAGAGGTTGAGATTGTGGTGTACTGCCTCTAGTGTGAGGTGGAGTTGGGTTTGTGTAGCCTCGGTGGAGGTTGTATTGGTTGGTTTGGTGGAGTTCGGTACTCCGGTCTTCGGTAGACCATTTGTATTACCTCGGTGGAGGTTGTATTGGTTGAGAGAGGAGTTCGGTACTCCTAGTGGATTGGAAATCCTTCTCGGTGAAGGCGGGGACGTAGAGCTTGGTGCTCGAACCTCGAAACACATCTTATTGTTTGCGTTTGATCAATTGACTCTCAACTCTCTCTCTATTTATCTGTGCATTGATTCATATTGCCATATCATTTACATGCTTGTGTGTTTGTGTGCTTCACTTGTGCTTAACCACGAGAGCTTCATATAGCACCTCAACTCTTATTCAGAGGAATCAAGGGAGTTAGTCCAGAGCCCTTCACGGGGAATTCGGCTACACTCATTGGTTGCACTAAGTGTAGTTGCAATTAGTTTTTAATTTTCGCATTTAGTTCAATAGATTAGCGGTACACCTATTCACCCCCTCTCTAGGCTTTCAATTTGCTCTTCAAAAACTTGGTGAGAAACAACTCAAATGTGGGGTATTTATAACCCCCACAAAATTCTGTCCATTGGCAGGCAGAAAGGTCAAAAATGACCTTCCGGTCGACCGGCCAACGGTCAAATTTCTGACTGTTGAGAACCAGAGAACAACGGCTCTCTAGCCGGTCGATCGCCCGATCGACCGGGCTAACCCGAGAGTGGGTTGATTTCGGTCGGTCGACCGGCCAAGCAAGCTGGCCTGCGTGCACATCCTTATGCACGTCGGTCGATCGGTCCGGTCGACCGACCACTGGTCCGGTCGACCGACACTGGTCCGGTCGACCGTCCCGGTCGACCGCCAGGGCCTGGCAGATCAATTTTCAAAACTTGAAAACTGGATTTTTACTTATCAAATAAATCCCATAAAATCTCTAAAAATTCACAAAAATAGTTTCAGTATAATAATTTGATATACAAACATGTTTGAGTAAAATCAAACCATGTTACAAACATTTTGAACTATTTTTTTAACTTAAAATTTTGCCGAAAACCAAAATCCGTATTTTCCAAAACTTAAATTTTTGAAATGGAAAACCGTTTTGTCCAAAACTCATCCAAATACAAAAACATGATATTGAAACAACTTTTAAGCATGTTGTATATGGACATAATCCAATATACATGAAAGAGATATATATCAATGTTTTTGACCTTAAATCTGAAAATAAGTTTTGTTAAAATACCAAAACTCCAAACTCATGAAATGGACTATCAAACTAAGTTTGTTTAAATAGTTGAAGCATAGATGTATATAGAACAAATCTAATATACATTAAACAATGTAAACTTATTTTGATTCTATCTATTCATGAAAAACCAAGATCGGTTAAACCAACAAACTGAAAACCAAAACATGAAACTTAAAAACAAGTATGTGTTGTGAACTTGAGCATATCACACTATCTAATCTTTAACAAATGGATCTAAAACAATGAACTAAACAGTATATCGAAGTCTTCTTGTAGAGCTCCGTTTTCAAGTTGACTCGATCCAAACGTGATCCACCGAGCTTGACTCCAAACGAGTGCTAGATATGAAATTGACACTCGGGCTCTTGAATCACCTTGTGAAAGCTTCAAAACACCTTTGTTGAAGCTAATCACCTACTAATATCTTGGTTAAGTATATGAAACTAAACATCACAAGATTATTAGTAAACTATAACTACATGAGTTAATCATCATCAAAACTAGAGTGGAAGGCCCCTGGGCCACAATCTCCCCTTTTTGATGATGACAAAACTCATGGAGTTATATATGCATGGATTAAAGTTAAGCTTCAAAGAAGCTCCCCCTTAACTCATGCATAACAATAAACTATAAGATATGCAATGAATACTAAACATAAATATGCATCAACATGCATAATGAAATAAACATGCTCTTGATACCAAACTTTTAAAATAAATACCTTTTCCTTTTGTTTAAAATAAACATGTTCTTAAATATTTGTTCTTGATACCAATAAAAATTTCAATTTGAAAAATTTTATCAATAAAAGCAATAAAAGCTTTCATACCAATCAATAAAAAACTCTTGATACCAATTGAAAGATAATCAATAAAAGCTCTTGATACCAACAATAAAAATTTTAACAAAAGTTCTTGATATCAATAAACCAAAACAACAAAATATGTTCTCTTGATACCAAAATCAACAAAACATCAAAACATCAAACAAACTCTCTTGATATCAACATGAAACAAACTTTGATATAAACTTACAAATAAACAATAAACATGCATATAAACTCAATACCTCTCCCCCTTTTTGTCAATCATCAACAAAGGGGTCAAAGAAAACAATAAAACAATGTTCTTCTCCCTTTTATCTTAAGAAAAAAAAATATCAACAAGGGGTGAAATCAAATCAAAATATTATGATACCAATTGAAAAAAATATATCAATTTTCTGCATCATGATATCAATAAACCATACCAATTGAAAGTACATAAAATAAATATTTTTAATTTAAATAAAATGTCTATATTTTACCAATTGAAACCAATTGGAAGCAAATAAAACATGTTGAAGGATTCAACCAAACATTTTAATATCAATTGAATGATGTAAACATATAGGTAATCTTGATATCAATTGTAAAGATTAGTACCAATTTAAAAGTAATTTTTCATTAGGAGCATATGATACCAAAAAAAATATCATTTTTCAATCCTTTTTCAACATAAAGTGTAGGAGTAAAATACTAAAAGTAAACAAAACCAATTAAAAGATGAAATATGAATTTACTCCCCCTTTATGAAATACCAAACAAAATGATGCATAAGCTTGTATAAGATACCAATTGAAACATAATCAATTGAAATATGATAGTCATTTAAGAAATCAAGCTTAGCATAAGTAGAATTTGTGCTCAAAGATATAGAGATATAGTAAGCACAAATAAAGCATATATATATGTATGAAAAATTAAATACAAATCGAAATTAATACTATTTGAAATGTAAGCATACATATATAAAAATATATATGAGTATACAAAAAGGAATGTCAATAGTGATACCAATTGAAAAGATCCAATAATACCAATCAAAAACATAATAAGATCAAGTGTATAACTCATATTTCCTACCACCCATTTCATGCACATGTTTTAAATGGATTTTTAATAATGAGCATATAAGGCACGGTCACCCAACCAACTGCCCTTTGATGGGTAGGGGTTTTTAAAATAAGTTTGAAAATATTTTAACACATTTGAAAAACTCTGCCATATGAAAAATACGAACTAGTTATATGAAAAATTTGAAAAACTAGTATGAAATCCTTCAAGTAAGGAATAAAATAAAAATATATTTCATGAAACATGAAAGTCACTCAACTGTTGAGACTCAAAAGATATAAAGCTCATATATGACTCATGAAAACAAAATCATGAGAAAACATCAAATAATGTGAGTGTACAAATTTTGTATGAAAGACATAGTCATGAAAATAGGCAATTAAGCTCAATATGAAATTCCTTAAAAATATGAAAATCATTAAAACTAGAATCCTTCAAGGTATGTATGTCATGTACAAACTAAAGTATACATACATATCCAAATATAAACGAGTCCACAAAAGTATATGCATGAAGGCAAGTGGCTCAAGATGTATATGTATAGCTATAATTTGGACAAAATAGACATATAATTGTAGGCTGTCTAAAATCACTAAAAGACAAGTCATTAAAAAGCAGAGCCTCAAGTTCTAGACCGTGGGCTTGACACCCGCGTCTCAACATCAAGGCGCGTGGGCTCGACACCCGCGTCTCAACATCAAGGCGCGTGGGCTCGACACCCGCGTCTCAACATCAAGGCGCGTGGGCTCGACACCCGCGTCTCAGCATCAAGGCGCGAGGGCCCAAAGCCCGCGTCACAGTATCAAGGCGCGTGGGTTGAAACCCGCGCCTCGGTTACAACCGCCCTGGTTATGGGGCCAGTCGCCGCCCACATAGCGGGGAGGTCAGCCCCTCATTGTGGAGCACTTTTAGGGGGCACGTTCACCCCTGGAGCCTCTATAAATAGCCCCGTCGCTATGGACAAAAGGGAAAAAGAACGTCGGAGAAAAGGAGAGATCAGAGATAGACAACAGACTACACCCAGGCAGACAGAGAGAGAGAGAAGCAAGAGAGAGCTCAACTCTTCAACAAGCTCGTTGCGTACGAGTTGCCCCTTTGCCTACCTTCTCTTTGAGAGTTTTGGTAGACAGAGCTGTGTTACTCCTTCTACCAGCCAAAGAGAAGATCCCTGACGATCCCGACGGTCATCCGGTCAACGGAGAACAAGATTCACTCTCCACCGCCACTTGAAGAACCCAGCTTTAAACAAAGGGAGGATTCAAGATTCAACATCCTCCCTCCCTTGTAACTGGAAGGAAAACAGTTTTGTTGTAATTTTTCATCTGATTCAAGGAAATTTTACAGCGAACCCCTTTATTTCCTTTTCCGGCGCGTACAAGAGAGATGGCGACTCCGCTGGGGACTACATTTGTCACTGATGAGCAAATCGTGGCGCAAGATGACGTCCTTCGTAAGGGAAAGATGGTCGAATCGCTCGTTGTCGAGTTCGACCAGGCGAAATACGAAGAGTTTCTCTCTGCCGGCTCCAAGAGCCCAAAGACCCGCGTCTGCCGCAGGGTCTCGACGGGGAATGGCCCCGAAGCCCGATCCGAGGTTCTCTCGGGCACTGCTGCTGCCAACTGTGCCAAGCAAGATACACGCGCCAACGCCTCTCAGAAGGCCCGCGTGATCTCAGGCACAACTGCCGCTGCGATCAACCGCGCAGCACGGAACACACGCGTCAGCGTCTCTCAGGAGACCCGCGTGGTCAAAATCTCTGGTGTCCAGCATCAGGTCGTCGTTGGTCACTCTCCACCTCCACGACGCAACCGAAACGCTGAGCGTCGACAGAGGAGACGTGCGCGTCAGCTACAAGTTGGAACCTCTGGTTGTCCGACTGAGGCTGGACGCGACGTACAATCTGGCGCCTTGCCCGCGCCACGTCCAGCACGTGAAGTCCGCGTTTGGCGGCCCAAACGCGAGACTCCTCAAGCTAGGTCCTCTGAAGACCAACTCACCAAACGCCAAGGTGAAGCCTCTGCGCCTCATCAAGCGCGAGAGGCACGCGCCCATAGGCGTGGGGCCCAGCAGCCCATCCTCTCTCAAACGTCTCTGCCCCGACGCACCAAGCGGCAACGCGAGAATCGCGTCTCATCCCAACAGAGACGCCAGACGCGCGTCTTACAGCCACGGCGCGAAAATCGCGTCCCTGAAGCCCGCGTCCATGCTGTACAGCATATGGATGCCTCCCGTCTTCGACGTTGCGAGGTTAATCTCTTCGATCCCCCTCCCGTGGATCTGAGGGATTACTTGACGAAGAAAAGAAGTGCCAATCAGGTCACTTCATCATGTTGCTGCCAACGGCTCATCTCTATGCTCTCCGAGTGCCGTTGTGGTTCAGGTGTGCACCAGCAGTCTTTAGTTAGACAGCTGACCCTGATTCCCCCGTCAGCCAAAAGAAGGCGCTCCCACAGAAGGAGAACCTTCTCTGACATTGAGTACCCGGAGCTCACTGCGAATATGACGAGCAGGAGCAAGGGAAAACAACCTGCAGTCAGCTCGGATGAGTCTGACTCTGAACCGGAAGGGGTGTATCAACACACTCGCACCCGGACTGGGGCCATTCCCCCGATTGATTATAATGCCTTAGCCCATGGCATTAAAGTGAATGATTCTCACTCCGCCGTAGCGGAATCACGGGCTTCAAACTCTTCCGTTGAGAAGGAGGCCTCCGCCTACATGATAGGCACTCCTGAGGAAACGGCTAGACGTTTAGAACAAATCCAGAAGGCACAAATGGATATGATTCTTTCTCAGCAGGAATCTATCGACTCCCTCAAGCAGATGCTTGCACAGTTGCTCGAAGACAGGAGGAAATCTCCTCCTAAAAAGACGAAGGGCAAAGGGAAAAAGGGAGAAAGCTCATCTTCCGAACCTTCTGAGGAGAGGCCGCGATCTACTTCTAGTTCGTCCAAATCCTCGTCGCAAGTAAAGGGCGACCAAGACCAGGGAAAGGCTCATGCTAAAAGAATGAGTCAATTGGAGCAACGCCTCGAGGCCCTTACCAACCGTAAAGGCCTCCAAGAAGCTGGAGTGGTCCGGCCCTATCCTGCTGAATGGGACTTGGTTCCATACCCGTCCAAGTTCAAGGCTCCAACCCTTCAAGCATTCGATGGGAAAGGGTCACCCAACCAACACATCTACTACTTTAAATCCCAAACAGGGAATGTAGTAGACAACGATGCCATCCTGGCACGACTGTTCATTGGCACCCTGAAAGGGCTGGCCTTTGAATGGTTCATGAAGCTCCCAGAAGGTTCCATCAAGAACTGGGGCGATTTGGAGAAGCTTTTCTAACGCGCTTCTTCGAGGATGACTCGGAAGTCACGATGCCCACCCTTTTGGCTACCAAACAGCGAAAGGGAGAGTCCGTCAAATCTTTCGTGGAAAGATTTCGGAATGTGGCACTCCGATGTCCGAGCGGCATGACCCAGGTCACCCTGGTGGAAACATGCCGCCACAATCTCCAAACCTCACTCCTTGCTCAAATAGGAGTTGCTGAAAGCCGCACCTGGAAGCAGTTGGTCCAACAAGGTGAACAGGCTGAGGAGATTGTCGCCCGCGTCAGGGCAGAAGAAGGGAAGCCACGGCCAGAGAGGTCAACCAGGCGTGCGCCAGACACATCCCTCCAGACAAAGCGGAAGGATAATTTGGCAACGGAGACCAAATCTCCCGCCAAACCTCAACCGGTCAAGGCGAGTGGCTCTTCGAGCCAGCCACGCGCCAACAAGCAGTATTCTTTCAAGGAGGAACATGTCGATTCGCTCTTTAAGCTACTCAACAAGAGCAATAGACTGAAGCTCCCTGAAGCCAGGCGCCCTGGAGAAGTCGGTAAAACCGACAATCCCAATTACTGCTTATACCACAGAATGTTGGGACACCCCACCAAAAGCTGCTACGTCTTCAAGGACATCCTTCAGGCCCTGATTGACGCGGAGGTATTAAAACTCCGACCAGAGCAGAAGAAGGTGACGGCTAACATGACGTCAGTTCTCCAGTTCGGAAGACAACCCCCAACGCCTTCGGGGGTGGTCCCTGTTCCGAAAGGAGAGCTAAGAGTGGTCAACACGGATCCTCACCAGCAACAAGAGAAGGGCCTAGTACCCGTTCCTACGCCTCGAGGGGAAATCATGTGGGTCCACCCTGACCTTGTTGACGCCCAGCAATGGACTACTGTAACTAATAAGAAGTCCAAGGGCAAGGCAAAGGCGTCATCCTGCAATGTGGTGTGTGCCTCTTCTCGAGAAACGGATACCGATATTCCTTCGCTAACCGACTCGGAAGAGGAGACAATAGTTCTGGCCGCAGAACCCGGTCGGCTAGTGGCAGAAACCCGCTCAGGACAGCCCTACTTGAAGCAGTATGGCGAAACGGCGGCAACCCCTCCACAACCAGCTGCAGAGCCAACCAAGCCCTCCACAAAACAACCAGTGGAGAAACAGAAGGAGACTCGATTTTCTCGAGCCCTTCAAAAGGGCATCGCGGAAGGATCTACGGCGCCTTACCGCTTTGATGTCCTGGCTCAATTGGCCAACATCCCGGCACGGATTACCTTGTATGAGCTTCTTAGGCTGTCAAAGTCAACCAGAGAAGCTCTACAAGAGGCTCTGGCAAACGCTGAGGTCTTCATGACCCAGGTGCCAAAGGAGGAAGATGTAGAGAATTGTCTCCACACCTCCCAGAATGCCCCCTGCATCACCTTCACGGCAGAGGATATGCAGGTTAAAGGGAAGCATGATCGACCCCTGTACTTCACAGGGTATATTGGATCATCTGAAGTGAACCGCATTCAGGTAGATCCAGGGTCCGCGTTGAGCATCATGCCTCGCCGGGTCATGCAACATCTGGGCATTCCTACTCATCGTTTGAGCCCTACCCAGACAACTATCTATGGGTTCAATGCCAACAGGACCCGTCCGATGGGGAAGATTAAGCTCAAATGCCAGATTGGAAGTTTAAAGTCGGAAGTGACATGCTACATCATTGATGCCGACACTTCCTACAACCTATTGCTGGGACGGCCGTGGATTCACCGCAACTCCATCGTTCCCTCTACTCTCCATCAAGTCATGAAATACATTGACGAGAATGGAAAGGTGCAGACGTTGATTGCCGAAAGGCATCCATTCAAAGGGGTCGAGAATTATTTCACAGACTCCTTACTGTACCAAGATCCCGGGGAGACGGATGAAGTCCCGCAACCGGAAGAACCAGACTCTGGCAATGAAGCCGATACTGAGCTGGAGGAAGATGAGTGTGTGTGGGAGCTAGATCCACCTGTAAAGAGCATTGATAAGCTCGATGTTGATAATACCACCGACGATGTAGGCGGTTGGTACATTAATGAAGAATTAGATTTAGCGTATTTTTCTGTGTTTGCTTCTGATTCAATACCGTCAGATACTAGCACTGATGTAGATGATGACCTCTGGTCGGCAATGGATGCTTTGACATCGTTGCATGTACCAGTAAAATCATCCTTCGGGACATACCAAGATAATGGTAATGCGCAAGAATCTATATTTATGGTTCCAGCCAGACGGAAAGGCCAAAAACCAATTCTTTTTGGGCGAATCTCGTCTGAACCAACGCCCCACGAAGAATCGGAAGGCGAGGAGGAATCCCCTCAGTTCGGTCATTATGAACCAAAAGCGCTCAAAATGATGAAGTGCATGGGGTACGATCTAACCAACAGACCCGGGTTGAACTTCGGCAAAGGAAGGAGAACGCTACTTCGATCCTTTGTGCCGAAAGGGAAAGCCCCCGATTATTATCATCGGACGCGCCGGGGGTTGGGCTATGTATCGACTCCGATCCCATCAGCCTCTGATTCTGGAGGGCCATCAGGTCATAATTACTCTTCAGGCACGTCATCGTGGGAGTCGGATGTCAGTGTCGGCAACATCTTCAGAGAACTTTCAGTGAACATGGTTTCAACAAGCCACCTGGAAGACGGAGATGAAGAAATGATCCAATCTGATACAGATCCTTGGATCAAACATTTAAATACTCTTTGGGATACCCGCTTTGAACAGCGCGAGCCACCCACAGAAGACAAGGTTGTTCAAGTCAATCTAGGAGATGAGGCCAATCCTAAGCCCATCTTCATAAGTGACGGCCTGTCACCTTCGGAGAAGAAGGATCTAATATCTCTTGTACAAGAGTATATAGACGTCTTCGCCTGGAATTACGAGGACATGCCTGGACTTGATCCTCAAGTGGCTATGCACCGCCTCAACATCAATCCGGACGCAAAACCTGTCAAACAACAGCAGCGACGGTTCCGTCCGAAATAATGGAGGCAATTCAATCAGAAGTCAGAAAACTTATGGATTCTGGCTTCATCAGGGAAGAACAACATCCCGACTGGGTAGCCAACATTGTCCCAGTTGCCAAGAAGAACGGGAAGATCCGGATCTGCATCGACTTCCGTGATCTAAACGAGGCTTGCCCCAAAGACGAATTCCCACTGCCAATCACAGATGTCATGATTGACAATACTTGTGGATTCGAACGAATGTCCTTCATGGATGGATTCTCAGGATACAATCAAATTAAAATGTATCCTGATGACGAAAAGCATACCTCCTTCAGGACACCTCTAGGGGTATATTGCTACACCGTCATGCCCTTCGGACTGAAGAATGCAGGGGCAACATATCAAAGGGCCATGAATGCCATTTTCCATCAGCAAATACGCAAAACGGTGGAGTGTTATGTTGACGACATCGCGGTGAAAAGTCGCACTAAAGACGATCACATATCCGACCTGAAGGTTGTCTTTGATATCATGCGGGCTCATCAATTGAAGATGAATCCCACCAAGTCCTTCCTGGGGGTGGCCAGTGGCAAATTCCTAGGATTTGTTGTAACCTCCACGGGAATTCATCTGGACCCGGAAAAGGTTCGCGCTATCCAGGAGATGCAACCTCCGAGAAATCTCAAGGAACTCAGGGGATTGCAAGGACGATTGGCGTACATCCGTAGGTTCATCTCAAACCTCTCCGGAAGATGCCAACCCTTCACTAAGCTAATGAAGAAGGGTGTCTCGTTCATTTGGGACGACGCTTGTCAACAAGCATTTGAGGAAATCAAGCAATACCTCACCCAACCACCAGTCCTTGCAGCTCCGATATCCGGAAAACCTTTCCTGGTATACGTCCGGGCAATGGATCATTCTTTGGGAGCTCTACTAGCTCAGCATGATGATCAAGGACGAGAGCAAGCGATCTACTATCTGAGTAGAACAATGATCGGAGCCGAACATCGGTACAACCCGATCGAGAAGGAATGTTTGGCACTGGTGTTCGCCATTCAGAAAATGCGACACTACCTGGCGGGCCAAACCATAAATGTCATATCAAAAGTCAACCCCTTGAGGTTACTCATGACAAAACCTTCATCGCTAAATGGCCGACTGGCAAAATGGGCCATATTGTTATCTCAATATGAAATGCACTTTTTACCACAGAAGGCCATTAAAGGACAAGCGGTGGCGGATTTTCTGGCTGAGCATCCAGATCCGAGGGCAACCAAACTTTACGACGATCTCCCAGATGAGGTCGCTGAAGCCTGCCTAACTCAGACATCGTTCGAAAGTCAAGTGTGGCAACTCTTCTTTGACGGTGCATCCAGAACAAGCCCAAAAGGACACATTGTAGCGGGAGTAGGAGTAGTACTCGTCTCGCCACAGAACTATGTGATTCCTCGAGCTGTCTCGCTAACTGAGCCTTGCTCCAACAATGTAGCAGAATACAACGCTCTTTTGATTGGGATGCAGCTCGCCGATGAGATTGGCGTTAAAAATCTCGAGGCATACGGTGACTCCAAACTCATTGTTAGCCAAGTTCGCGGGGAGTACGAAGTCAGACATGAGGACCTAGTACCCTACTACAACGCAACTATCCACATGGCCGAGAGGTTCACAAACTTCTACATCGATCATGTACCGCGCAGGCAAAATGCGCATGCAGATGCACTGGCGTCCCTCGCGGCCTCCTTAGCTCTTCCAGCTGGAGCAATGGAGAAGGTATTCGTCTACAGCCACGACCTGTATTGCCCGAGAACTGCCCTCGAAGACTATCAGGAGTCAAAGGGAGAGTATCAAGGCAAAGAAGCGCTGGAATTGTCAACCGGGCCAGAGCTTAAAGACTGGCGATTCCCCTATATCGACTATGTCTTGTATGGCATCCTGCCTGAGGACGCCAAGGAAGCGGCTGCCATTCGAAGGAAAGCCCCTAAATTTTACTACAATGCGATTACACGAACATTGTATCGTCGATCGCATGACGGGGTCTTGCTCCGGTGCCTCTCACCAAAGGAGGCCCAAGAGGTATTGAAAGAAGCCCACGATGGTATGTGTGGAGCCCATCAACCTGGCCCAAAACTGGCACATCGACTCCAAAGATTGGGTTACTACTGGCCCAAGATGATTGCCGATGCCATCACTTATGCCAAAAGATGTCACGCCTGCCAAGTGCACGGCGATTTCATCCATCAAGCACCAGGGTACCTCCACTCCACGACCTCTACCTGGCCATTTGAAATGTGGGGATGGATGTGGTTGGTCCTATCAGCCCACCATCATCAAAGGGACATCGGTTTATTTTGGCAATAACCGATTATTTCTCTAAATGGGCCGAAGCTATTCCTCTGAAGGAGGTAAAATCGTCTAACGTGATCAAGTTCGTGAAACATCACGTTATTTACCGTTTCGGTGTACCTCGGCGAATTGTCCATGACAATGGACCCCAGTTCATCAGCCAGGCGTTCCAGAGATTCTGCGCTAAGTTCAGAATCCAGAGTGTGTCCTCGACGGCATACTATCCTGCCGCTAACGGCCTCGCAGAAGCTTTCAACAAGACTATTGGCAAGCTTCTCAAGAAGTTCGTCTCGAAAAGTCAACGAGACTGGGACGATAAGCTAGGTGAATGCTTATGGGCCTATCGCACAACTGTGCGAACCCGAACTAAAGCCACGCCATTTTCTTTGGTATATGGATGTGAAGCCGTACTTCCACTGGAAATCCAAATTCCATCTCTACGCGTCGCCTTGACAGCGGAGATGACAACCGAGGAGAAGCATCGACAGCGACTCCAAGAATTGGAGGCCTTAGATGACAAGCGTCTGCAGGCCCAACAGCAAATCGAGCTCTACCAGGCTCGAATTACCAAAGCCTTCAACAAGAAAGTTAAAGTGCGAACTTTCAAGAAAGGCGATCTTGTCTTAGCCGTCAGAAGACCCATGGTGATGACGCACAAGACAAAAGGAAAATTCCAACCCAAATGGGAAGGACCGTTTGTGGTAGAGTCAGTCTACTCGAATGGATCATATCGCCTCATAACCTCGAATGGCGATACACTCATGATGCCGATCAATGGCAGATTCTTGAAGAAATACTATCCTTAGATAGTGTTCTTCCTCAGATCAAGTTCAAAATTACACCTCTGATCAAAACAAGAAGAATTTCTTCATTAAAACATCCAACGCCTCCGACGGCTAAGGATAGAGGAAAATGTTGGCTTCTAAGCCCAACATAAGTCTTCGACAACTCATCATGCTGAGGGGAATAGCATGGCTAGCCCAACTCAAACGGTAGTTGGTAAAGGCATATCAAACCCGTTGATAGCTGAGGGTTTGCTAAAAATCCTAAGTGGACTCAACTCCACTCTCCCCTCCAAAATCCCTTACCAATTCTCATCCACAGAATGGTAAGCCTACAAGATACAGTTGTTGCCAAGTTAACACTATACCTCTGGCACTTCAAATTCCACCTGTCAGTTCTCATCAATAGAATGACCGGTCCTCAAACCGTTTTTTGGCACGAGCCAATTCTTGTCAAGTTAATATCACACCTCTGACAAAATTACTGTTTAAGTTAACATTATACTTCTAAACAGTACACCAAGCTTCTGTCAAGTTAATATTACACCTCTGACAGTCACTTTCCTTCAGACTTCCGTATTGAAGCTGAAATGAATGATGCTAAGTTAACACTACACCTCTAGCATCTAAGTCATTGCTAAGTTCAACAATACACCTATGGCCATGACTTTTCCTCGACTTCCTTATCCAAGCCGAGATGACCAATGCTAAGTTCCACATTACACCTCTAGCATTACCCTCACTGTCAAGTTAAACATCACACCTATGTCAGTGACACTCTCAGTTTTCCCAAAACAAAACTGAAATACTTTTGAGTCAAGTTAATATTACACTTCTGACTCACATCCTTGTCAAGTTAACATCACACTTCTGACGAGACTACTTTCAACCCGTTAAGTTAATATCACACCTCTAACGGTAAAGACTTCCCTAGATTCCCCATGAGTCTAGTCTTACTTGTTATTCTCTTCAATAGAATAACAAGTCTACCTAAAAACATTGTTAGGTTAACACTACACCATTGACAGTGTTTCCATCAACTCCCCGGCTGAACTTAATCAAGTTGATCCCAAACCCTTGATAAAAGTTCACCTTCCCTGGGGGTACGTGTTCCACCTGTCACTTTTCTTATAAAGTGGCTGGTCCACCAAACATTATTTCATCTCTGTCAAGTTAATATTACACCTCTGACAGTATTGTGAAAGTTCCTGAAATAGGATCTTTCCCTACAAAATTTGACTTATTAAGATTATCATCATAATTTTGACGAAGTCAAAGATCTTCTGCTTCTATGCGTCTAACTGAAGACAAAAGGTTCAAGACAATAGAAAGAGGCAGAAAGAAAAATGTCACTTTTATTTATATCCAGGCATATGAAAGTGATACAAAACGCTCTCTTATACAATAAGATTGAGTGTTACAATTAAGGAGTACAAAGAAGTCCCTCTCTCTCTCTCTCAGAGGCCGTACTCACTCCTTGAAGCCGCATCTGATTCCAAGTGCACGATGTTTGGAAAAGCGCCAAACTGTGGCGACAATTGGAGCCGATCGCACTATGGTGCATGACGTAAACATCGAAAGAGCCCTAGCTGACTAAGCTAAGAGCAATGGTGTTCTTGAGGTCCGGTGGCAGCAGAAAGCCATGCAACCCTTCATTCATGAGCATCTCTTTCGCCAGAAGGCCATCCAACAAATGGAGTGTCCTTGATGTCACTTCTGGGGTGAGAGAGGAAGGGGATGCTATCTGCCACTATATCCACCGTAACCCCCTCGCCGCCATACCCACTGTGACCGTGACCAGCCCGCAAGCATGACTGGTGCGTCGCGTTCAAAGAGATCTTGACGAGGGTTAAGTCCCCGTCAGGGATCGTGATTTCTTCCCTTGTGGACGACGGAGACTATGATTTCTTCCCTTGTGGACGAACATCGAACGAGTTCGCCGGCCGAAATATTCTTCCAGGGGCCCAGCGAACCTGAAAAAGGACGATCAAGCCTACCTGCAAGAAGCAAACAGGGGAATTAGACAATTCAGAACTTAGTACACTTCACAGAAGAAAACTAAGTCACAACGCAGGTTATTGCTGAAGACTGCAGACGCGGGAATGACCCACGCAGTGAGCCAAAACTTTCGCGGTGGCAGAAACAGACGCGAGTTAAAACTGTGATACACGCAGGGTTCAAACGCAGTCCAATTTTTTGCATCTGCGTCTAAAACACCAGGCGCGAAAAGACTCAGACGCCGAAAAAATTGCCATCTCCCTGTTGAATGAACAGGAGTTGCAAGATTCGGGTCTGAAACCTTCAACCCGAGTTGGAATTCATCCAAGTCAGTGGCCTTAAAACGCGAGCTTCATGAGCAAAGCCAGCGCCAAGTGCCAAAGACTTCTGTACTCGCGTCCAGAGAAGTTCAAGTCGATGGCGCAAATTCCAAAAAAAAAAGGGAATGCACCAACTAAGACTTCATCCAGATGGTGATATCTCTTTAAGAGATGCCAAGGTGCAAGCCTGGGTGGACTAAAAATATCATGGCAAGTCGGGACGGCATACCCGCAGAGGCCTCTATCAAGAGTTGAACTCTCTGCATTAAAACGTGGACATGAAAGATGATCAAAGAGATGCTTTCTCCTGAAGAGACCAAACAGAAGCATGAAAGCTCTGGGTCATCTTCATCCACAGAGTCACCTTCATCCATGGAGACAGACCCCTGTTAGAAACTCTGAAGAAGGCAGAATTTCTCAGAGCAAATCAAAAGAAAACAGTCTAAGTTTGGGTTGTTAAAGGGGGAGAGGGTGAGCCCTATTTATAGGCAGCCCCTGATAACTGCCATTAATGGTTCCCGTCGGCCTTAATGACCGCACGACCGTCAAAGTCCAATAGGAGTCTGACGCGTGGAACGTTGCTTCGGGAAGCGTCGCAGACGCTGGTCTCAAACCGCCAGCGCCGGTTTTGCATTAAAAGGCATTAACGCCTGAGTCCAATGAGGAACCAACGCGTGGACAACTGCTTCGGGAAACAACGGACGACCCGGTTTCCAATCGTCAGTGAAGACTTGACGTTCAAAGATCTCATGAAATCTTTAAGTCAGGCCGCATTTAACGCCTGGGAAGTTACATCAAGACGCAGATGAGAAAACCGCGTCCAGGAATTCGCGTTCCCTTTTCAGACTGAATGACGTCCACCTGCATTCCAGAGGAATGTCCGCGTGACCCAAAGTTGCGTCCCTTCAGCAAACGGGGCCCATTTTAAGGGAAAGCACTTAATTCAGCAAAAGACTTAGGCCATTGTGGGATTAGTCAGAAAATACGCAAGGCTGCGTCCCTCGCGTCTTCATCAGAGGAGCTGCAGCGCTGCATCCTTAAGGACTGCGACCAGTGAGTCCCACTCAAAACTGCGTCCTTCACGTCCACTTGAACCGCGTCTTCATTAGCAGGACAGATTCGCGTTAATTAAACCCGCGTTTCTCTCTGTGAATTGACGCCGCGTCTCATCAAAAGGACTTAGTTCTGCCTAAGTTCCTATGAACTGATGACCGCGTCTCTCTCTCTATGATTTGATGCCGCGTCTCATCAGAAAAACTTAGTTCTATCTAGGTCCCTATGAATCAATGCCGCGTCTCATCAAGAAGACTAAAGAAGTTGAATTCATCTACAGCAAGGCAATAAAGATGGAACAAGAACTTCAAAGACTTTTACTATTCAAAAAAAAAATGGTAAAAGCAAGTACAAACACTCTTGGTGAATAGAGTGTCCTTTTTCTTTACAAAAAAAAAGAAGAAGGCTACAAATCCTGGTTCGCCAAGGAACGGATTTGCTCTCTAAGGCGATGTATCTTATGTTGACGCGCCTTCTCAGCCTCCATGAGAGCTTGGGCCCGCAGATCCGCCTCAGATAAAAATCCCTGCGCTTGTACTCGGAGGGATTCCAACTCGGATGAACGAACAGAGAGGTTTGCTTCAACTTGCGCCTTGGCAGCCTCTAACTCCGCTAGCCTCTTTTCAGAGGTAGCAAGCCTCTGTTCGTTAAAAGCAATCATGGCCTCAGCCCTGGCTATAGCAGCCCGAGAGTCAAGGATAGCCTGCTTTGCAGCCTGTATGATCATGACAGATTCCTTGGACTCGACCGCTAGCCGTTGATGATCAGCCTGGAAACCTTCAAGAAGACGGGTGTTATCGGTTATCTTCTCCTCCACCTCCCTTCGCTCCTGCTCTTGAGCAGCAAGGAGCCTATTCAGAGTTTCCTGGGCTTCGTGGAATGAGCCGGCATCCTCCAGGGATCGAAGCTCTCTCAGGTCTTGTCCCAGCTGCTCCACCACCAGCAGACACGCCTGGGCTAGCGAAGGGCCTCCGGCCAACTTGATGTTCTCGGCCAAGTTTCCGAGAAACATCCGGGCGAATTCAAAGGAGCTACCCCCAGACAGGATGAAATCGATGCATGATCGCATCGAGTCAAAGAACTGCTGCACCGTTTTGCGTGTCAGGAACTCCATAGTATCATCGCCCGAGGTGCTCCCCGACCCCCTTTCTATCACGGGGTGAGGAATGTAAGCCGGCTCTTCTCACGCAAGAGTCAGGCTGACCACCGGTACGGCAGGAGCAAGAGTAGCCACTAGCGCTTCTGGGGGTGCTACCTCTGCAGGAACCTCCACAGCTGATGACAGAGTAGCGAGCTCGACCTCCTCAGAAACCTCGGCCGAGGCTTGAGCTGTGTGGCCTTCCGGAGGGGCACTGACCGTCAGACTCTCCACCTGAGCCCCCCCAGTTCTCTCTGCAAATTATCTCAACATTAGCTACAATGGTGAAAAGAGAAACATCCAAGACATCAAAACTTCCTTACCAAGTTGGAGGTCCAGAGATGTCGAATTCTTGGGCGAATCCTGCAGAGTAGAAGTCTCCCTGGCTTCAGTGGTTGCCTCCTCGTCCTGCAGAGTGGGAGTCTCCCCGATTTCAGTAGTTGCCTTCTCTGGAGGCATCTCGGCGGCTGGAGTCTCAACTCCTTCCGGCTGGGTCAACTCTTGCACCATCTCCTCGATATGCGAGGAGGTTGCAGCCTCAATATCCTCGGCCAACCCTGCAGCATAAAAGGAGAATGTTAAAACCTCCTCTTCAAAATAAAAAGATAAATTAAGTGAGAAGGTGAAAAAAGTACCTTCAGCGGGAATAACTGCCGCCAGTGGTGATGCCGTCAACGGCTCGCACCCATGTATTTCCTCCTCCGAGATGTGTGAGAATTTACTCGGATCAGGAGGAGCGGGTTCGTCACCATAGTCGACCTCATCCTCAAAATCGCTTCCCTCTGCGGATAAGGAAGACGGCAGTTCAACGCGAGAGGCCTCGGTAGCCGGAGCCTTGCCACCAATTACCCCAGTGGTAGGGCTGGGGTCAACTATCCGAGGACTGAAATGAACACACTTGGAGACCCAGGTTGCTGTGCCTCATCTCTCCTTTCGTGAGCTGAGAAAAACCCGGGCTGAGCTGAGACCCCCGGAATCTCAACATCACCTCCGCTCATGATGTTGACTTCGAACTGCTCGGCCTCGTCAGCGGCGGTCGGTTCGTCAGCAGGCTCTCCTTCCTCTGAACTCCTGCAGCCCCTGCTGCGCAACCTATGGGCACGGACTAAGGGGACAGCCTCTTCATCTGCCTCTTCTTCCCTCAGTTCCTCAACACCAGCAGGGATGTCTTCGGACAGAGAAACTTCGGCCGTCAAGTCTCTCCGGACCTTCTTTGGAGCAGGGTCAGCAGTGGAAGTAGAGCCTCGAGCACGCTTACTCACCGCTTGTCGAGCCTTTGTTGCTCGTGGCTCCTCCCTCGACACTCTCCCGACTTCCCTCAGAGCCTTCAGATACTGCTCGACGCCTCGCGAGCGTTTACCGGACCCCGACCTTGCTTCGAAATTTGCATTGATACTCTCAATGCATGAATACTTCGGAACAAAGTATGGTGTCTGGTTGACCTGGAAGTACCAGGTACAGAAGCTGAAGCTTGTGCGGCCCTTTGGCTCCTTGAGAGGTAGACGGAAAGTTGCTTCCGTCCCTTCGGCCACGCTATAGTACCAAGCCCGAGCACCTTCGAACAAGTTCCCACTGAAGGCGAGTCGAGCATTGGGGTTGCCGACGTAGAGTTGATCATAGCCGAACTGTCGGGCAAAGCGATTCGGCATATATGGCTCGATCGTGCATGAAGTACCTTGCCGGAAAAGCACATACCCAGGCCGGATGTTAACTAACCACCAGAAAATCCCCGTTGACAGCCTAGTGAAATCATCTTGGCCTGCGGAGTCAGTAAATAGTTCCCCGAAAGATGCACCAGGAATCTCTGGGAAGCAGCGGTTAAGCTGGTAGTTCGAAGCAGACAGAATGCACTTTCGAACGTAATACATGTAAGTATTACGCCAGTCAGAACCCTCCAACCGCTGTACAAAAGGAACAAAACCCTCACTCCAAGGCACCGGCGTCATCAGAGAGGGGCAGTGCATCACGTACCAAGCCATTAAGTACGTGTAGGGCAGCTTGACCCGAGGGTTGGGGCGCTTCACCGTCGGCTTCCCCTCTGAGTCAACAATTGGCTTGCCATGGGAGTCGACAGCCTTCCCTGCCTCGCAGAAAGCCTGGGTTAACGCCCGCAACCCACTTTGAATGCCAGCCGCCATGGCCGGGAGAAGGGCTATGGGACTGCCATAGGCCAGGAGCACCGCCGGGTACACTACATCGGCAATAATGACTTCATGTGGCAGCGTGGGCACCACACAGCGCTTCAACCACAGCATCAAGAAGCCCGCCAACAGTGCTCGATCGGAGATAGGAACCCGGGCTTGATGATGAAAGCTTTCGAAAACCATGTCAGGTTCGAAAACATCCTCGTTCGAAACCGTGGTGTAGAAGCCTTCAGAAACCTTAATCCTGTCGTCAATCTCCTTGTCGGAGCTGGGAGCCAGTCGGGTTACCAGATGGTCTTTCTTATTGATGTCGTTAAACAAGTAGCTGGCCCAAGACAGCTGCTTGACTCCTCCCGACCTCCAAGAGGTTACCTGACCGCAAATGTGGAAGTGACATAACACCTCCCAATAAGTCTCGTACACTTGAGGAGACCCTTTCTTCATAAGGTTGAGCTCCTCAGTGGTTGGGACATATTCCTCATAAGGAGAGTCCCCTATTGCCAGCCCCGAGACCTCATGCAACTCGTGCAGGGCAAGGCCCATCTCTCCAACCGGAGTGAAGAATGTCCCCGTCAAAGGATTGTAACGCTCCAGGATCCCGAAGAAGTTCTGAGAACTCGGCGGGATACCATACTGGACGGCCCTGACTGCTTGGTACAAATCCGTTTGCTCCAACAAGTCCCTAAGGTCGGCAAGGACGAAGCTTACCATCCTGCCCCACCAATACTTCTCGGTGGAATGAACCCACCCGGGCGAACGGAACTCAACCGGAAAATCACCCTCCACTTTCATGAA
Organism: Agave tequilana; assembly: GCA_038442645.1. Classification (NCBI taxonomy): domain Eukaryota; kingdom Viridiplantae; phylum Streptophyta; class Magnoliopsida; order Asparagales; family Asparagaceae; genus Agave; species Agave tequilana. The sequence continues at coordinate 259,642 of JAVJIF010003715.1, forward strand.
TGCGTTGAGGAAAGTGGTGCCAAGTTTTGGTGTTTCTCCAACTGGGGGCTCAGTCCTGAGCGACCCGGGGAACAGGCCGAGAACCGCCCTATCATGACTATCATGACGGTATACCCTTTTGGAGCCTAAGTCACCGAGAGTAATCTCAGGGACATATCGGGAAAGGTCCCATTTCATCTTCCGAGGGACGGACATGTGCTGGAGATAAGACAGCGGGTACATCCTCTCCATGTCCGGAAGGAAAAATCTTCTATCCCCTATCTGGCGAAGCCATTTATAATCTCCGTCATACATGGAATAGCCGCCATCGCCGATATGGTCTCCAAAGAAGAAGGCAGGCTTCTCCAGCGGAACACGAGCATCCGTTGTGAATGCTGCGTCAGTCATAAGCTCCCGAAAAGTTGTCATGTCAATATTGGAGAGCCTTTTCTTGCGCTCCTGCGACCTGTCAGCAGTCACAGGTACAGTCCTTTGCAGTGCAAAGGTTAAATCACGGTCAGCACCACCTACGTGCCCAAAGTGGCGCTTCTTGGAGAGTGGAGCAGAAGAGTGTGGCACTGCAAAAGAAAAGGACACTTGATCAGACATCTTATCAAAAAAAAAATGTTAAGTGTCTATATTCCAGACGGAGAAAAGATACTGGACGCAGAAATTATCAAAATTCGCGTCTAGACTTGAGAATCCGCGCAGAAGAGATACTGGACGCAGGAATTATCAAAATTCGCGTCCAGACCTGCAAATCCGCGTCCAGATGTGAGGCCCGCAGGATCAAGCCCACGTTTTGAAAATCAAGACTTATGAAAAATCTCTAAGTACTTGGGCTCAAGTGCCAGATTCATAAAAAAATCAGCACCTGATGTCATAGAACGCAAGGATCAAGTCCGCGTCCGAACCCTTCACAATTAGAAATATTCTAAGTGAAGAATCCGAAATGCAGGGCTCACTGGCACCGGGTCATCAAACCCGCGCCTTGGTTATCAACTCAAAGACCGCGTCTGAGACCGCGTCTGAGAATCAAACACGGTTTATATTCTGTGTTGACGGTTCTCCTCCAAAAAAAAAAAAGATTTTTTTTTAGGAGTTCCATGAACTTCCATTAATGGTGAAGGTTAAGCCTGAACGGCATTATACCTGGGAAAAGGACTTCCTGCACGGAGGAACCGCCCCTCTGGGCCTCGGCGACGGCCGCCTTTGAGGATGATGCGGTTGGCTTGGCCTTGGGTGCCATTGGTGATCAAGAGTCCGATAAAGGAGAAATGAAAAGTGATGAACAAAGATCCTCTTTCTAAAAACCCTAACAGATGCGCTCGGAGAAGAAGAGGATATCTCTCTGACTGTTGCCATTTATAGGCACAAAGATTTGCAAAGATACGCGACGCGTGGCTCAATTAGCTCTACAGCGAGTCATCGCTTGACGCGTGGAACAGATCATTTAATGAACCGGGAAGTCCGCGCGTCAAAAGGTGATGTCCCGACGGTTCCCCAGAACAAGTGGCGGTGCACTCATGACATGGCACGGATTCACACCCAACAGGCGCGTCTCTCCGAAGTTCGCGTCCTTCCAATCCGACCTAACATCGCGTCTGCCCAATGGAATACCAGTCGCGTTTTCCATTTCCAAAAGGCGCACCCATGAAAGTCGCGTCTGTAAAGCAGTACCATCTCTGCTCTTCAAAAAGAACTGGCGTTCAGTCCTTGCTTCTGCAAATCAGTTTCAACAGTACACTGGCACAATCAGACGATCGTCCACTCTTAGCTTAAAACGCGTCTATGACAGACTAAAAGCAATCGGGGAGGTTTAGACTGTGTATCTAGACACTCAACACGATCAACTCTGGTGGCCTCAAAGAGTTCAACAGTACACTCACGAAGACCAACTCCAGATAAGATCAAACCCGGAGCATTAACAGTCCAGTCATAGAGGTGAATTCAGCCAGAGTCCAAAGTATTTCAAAATCCGTCCCAGTTAACTGCGGAATATCGAAAACTTTGGAGGGGGTTCTGTAGGCTGTCTAACAATCACTAAAAGACAAGCCATTAAAAAGCAGAGCCTCAAGTTCTAGGCGCGTGGGCTCGACACCGCGTCTCAACATCAAGGCGCGTGGGCTCGACACCCGCGTCTCAACATCAAGGCGCGTGGGCTCGACACCCGCGTCTCAACATCAAGGCGCGTGGGCTCGACACCCGCGTCTCAGCATCAAGGCGCGAGGGCCCAAAGCCCGCGTCACAGTATCAAGGCGCGCGGGTTGAAACCCGCGCCTCGGTTACAACCGCCCTGGTTATGGGGCCAGTCGCCGCCCACATAACGGGGAGGTCAGCCCCTCATTGTGGAGCACTTTTAGGGGGCACGTTCACCCCTGGAGCCTCTATAAATAGCCCCGTCGCTATGGACAAAGAGGAGAAAAAGAACGTCGGAGAAAAAGGAGAGATCAGAGATAGACAACAGACTACACCCAGGCAGACAGAGAGAGAGAAGCAAGAGAGAGCTCAACTCTTCAACAAGCTCGCTGCGTACGAGTTGCCCCTTTGCCTACCTTCTCTTTGAGAGTTTTGGTAGACAGAGCTGTGTTACTCCTTCTACCAGCCAAAGAGAAGATCCCTGACGATCCCGACGGTCATCCGGTCAACGGAGAACCAGATTCACTCTCCACCGCCACTTGAAGAACCCAGCTTTAAACAAAGGGAGGATTCAAGATTCAACATCCTCCCTCCCTTGTAACTGGAAGGAAAACAGTTTTGTTGTAATTTTTCATCTGATTCAAGGAAATTTTACAGCGAACCCCTTTATTTCCTTTTCCGGCGCGTACATACATGAAGTTAAATATAAACATGAAATACATGTACAAAATGGGAATACAAGTCAAAATGTATGAATCATCAAAACTAGGATATACTAGTACATATAATAAGTACAAATGAGCATTCAAGTACAAACACATAATAATCTATTTGTGGCTCACAATTGTACAAGTATATATCTGAGTTTTAATGAAAACTAACATCTAAATAAGTAATCAAAACATGAAGCATAAAAATCAAAACAAAACTCATATGATCATTATGTAAATGTACATGTATTAGATCTATGATATACACAATAGTTAAAACAACTGTGAGAACACAAAGGTATAAGTCCATATTAAAGATGGGTGTCTCAAATACTAATCATGTATGTCATAAGACTAATAAACATGGCATATGGCATAATGAACATTAAAATAAGACATGCTATAAATGAATGATCTAAAAGCATGCAAACATAAATGAGGAGTATGAGATAGTTACCAAAACCATGAGGGCAACTCTCCATGTCTCCAAAACACGATGGTCCTCCCACCAAACTCCCCTTGAAAGTGATGCATCCACTGTCATCTTTAGGCTCGGAACGCATCCACCTCAATGAAAAAAAAACCTAGAGGGGGGGTGAATAGGTGTTAGTGCTAATCTAAAACTTAATGTAAAACTAAGTGCGCTAAATGCGAAAGCTAATGCAAATTATGCACAAACTGATACAATACAACAAGTGTAGCCGAATTCCTCTTTCGAGGCTCTGGACTAACTCCCCTTGATTCCCCTTGAAATGGGTTGAGGCGCTATGTGAAGCTCTTGTTGGATAAGTATAAGTTGGGCACACACACACAAGCAATCCAAGCAAAGTGCACACACAATCAAGCCAAGCAATCAAGGATATAGCAATATGGATTATGCAAGGCACAACACAAGCAAATATGATATGAATGAAGTATGATGCTTTGCACAAATGTAAAGAGAGAGAGTTAGAGAAAAGAGGATCAAACGCAAACACAAAGATATGTTACGAGGTTCGAGCACCCTTGCTCTACATCCCCGCCTACACCACCGTGTAGGATTTCCAATCCACTATACCGTCCACCGAGGACTCCCACCGAGGGAACCTTCACCGAGAAGGATTTTTACAACAATGGAGTACCTAACTCCTCTCTCAAACAACCTCCTCACAACCGAGGGGTAGGCCCGTAGCCAAATACAACAACAACAACAACAACACCTCTACCGAAGAGGCTCACAACCAATCTCAATCACCTCACACTTGAGGGATACAAACCAATCACCCGATCACCTCTACCGAAGAGGGATACAACAAGAATAAGGGTGTACAACTTAGAGGTTACAACAACAACCTCAAAACTCTCTCTTTCTTTTTCTCTTTTCTTTTCCACAAAAAAAAGATCCTAATAGATTAGGATAGTATGATAGCTCAAGTGTGGAAAACTAGGTGTTTGGAAAACAAGCAACAAAGAAAAACACTTGGGAAAATTCTTGCAAAAGATATAGAATGAAAACCAAGACAAATCTCCCAAAATATTCTTTTCTTTGATTTTTCCAAAAACCTAAAACAATAAAGATTGAAAGATTAAAGCCCCAAACACTTTTGAAAAACTTATTTTAAACACTTCAGAAAACTAGAATTTTTTCTCTTCAAAAACTTGGCCAAAATCCCCAAAGAGATGGGGTTTATATAGGCCCATCAGAAAACTAGCCGTTAGGCTGAGCTGGCAGCCTGACAGGCTGCCGGTCGACCGGCCCGGTCGACCGCCAACGGTCAGAAATATGACCGTTGGGCAACTGCGGTCGACCGGCCCGGTCGACCGAAACAAACAGAGAGCAGAGCTCTCATCCCGGTCGACCGGCACGGTCGACCCAAACAACCCGAGAGCAGAGCTCTCAGACCCGGTCGACTGGCTCGGTCGACTGTTTTTGTGTCTGCCCAGACGTGCACATCTGTGCACGTCGGTCGACCCTACGGGTCGACCGGCTCTTGGTGCGGTCGACCGTCCGGGTCGACCGACCAGCCTGTCAGCACAAAAAAGACAGAAAATTTGGGAAAAATATTTTCTAAAAAATCTTTTATCTCTTTTAAAAATACCATAAAAATTGTTTTATCATTTTATATTGAAACTCAAACAAGTGATAAAATTTCAAGACAATATATCAACATATCAATTCATTTTTGTGTCTTGCCAATTTTATCAAAAACAAAACTTATATTTTTATCAAACTTGATTTTTCAATAGGAAATCTGATTTTCCTAAAACTTATAGAAATACAAAAACATGATATTTGAACATTATTAAGCATGATGCATATAGACATAGGTCTAATACACATTCAACAAATATATCATAGTTTTTGTCTTTAATTTCAAAAATATGTTTTATACCAAAACATAAAACTACATGAATAGGTATGTCAAACTAAGTTTGTATAAGTCATATAAGCATGTATGTATATCTAGAACATATCTAATATACATAGAGATAAAGTAAACTTGTTTTGATCAAACTATTCATGAAAACCAAATTCAAAACATAAAACGTGTGTGTATGTGCACTTGAGCATATCAACTATACTAAGCTTTACAAATGGATCTAAAACACACTATCTAAATTAGGATACCTAAGTCTTTGTGTCATCAAGAAGACTTGCTCCAAAACTCCATCCATGGGCTAGGCAATGTGTGATCTTGAAGCTTTGACCCTGGAATCATCATGAAAAGCTTCTAAACACCTTGTTGAAGCTAATCACCAACTAATATCTTGGTTAATGATCTGAAACTTAAACAACACAAGATTATTAGTAAACATAACTACATGAGTTAATCATCATCAAAACTAGAGTGGAAGGCCTTTGGGCCAACAATCTCCCCCTTTTTGATGATAACAAAACTCATGGAGTTATATATGCATGGATTAAAGTTAGGCTTCAAAGAAACTCCCCCTTAACTCATGCATAGACAAGTAAATAAAATATATGCAATGAATGTACATAAACATGTATGCATCAATATGCATAAAACACAAACACATGTTCTAGAAGCTCTAGTTACCAATTAAATTAATAAAGCATTAACAACATAAACACTAGATGCTCTAGATACCAATAAAAACTTAATACTTACAAATAAAACTTAATATATGCAAAAATATAAGTATGCATATATAAAAACATGTTAAACTCTCAAATAATTCTCCCCCTTTTTGTCAATCATCAACAAAGGGGTAAATAAAGGAAAATCAAATCAAACAAATTTTTCTCCCCTTTTGTCAATCAAAAAAGATCAAGAAGGGGTGACTATAAACAACATGATATCAATAGATAAATATGTCAATGAAGCAACTTGATATCAATTGAAAATAAACAAAGATCAATAGATGTTATATGCTATATACATTCATGAAGAGGAAGACGCTAAGTTAGCTTCCCTACACATATGCATTACATGAAAGAGGGATGTTAAGCCCTAATTCACATAACACACACTATGTAATGCATAAGAGGAGATGTGAAGCTCCCCCTACACACGTGTACCACATAACGAAGAGATGTTAAGCTCTTCAATACAAGATACACTCATCATGAATCTATACGCATATAGTCAATACAAATCAAAACTTTTATATTTTTCTAAAAAAAAATTTTAGATACCAATTTTAAGCAAAAACACATGAAACATCTTGATATCAATTGAAATTAAACATAATAAATTTTGAATGTCTAAATAAAATTTTGATACCAATTGTAAATAATTCTCATATTAAACATATGATACTAATATGAAATTTTCAATCATAAAGTAAGGGAGTGGGAAACAAATACCAATTGAAGAATCACCAATTGAAATACAAAATTAAATTTTCTCCCCCTTATGAAATACCAACTAAAAAGATGCATGGGCTTGATACCATTTAAAAATAATCAATTAAAACAAAATTGAAACTCAAGCATTAGCATAAACAAGATTTTGTGAAAAAATTTATATCTTAAGTACAAATAAAATGTGTATGAAATAGAATGAGTACCAATCACCAATAGATGATACTAATTGAAAATATACATACACAATAAACATATGAGTATATAAAAAAATCAAAATGATACCAATTGAAAGAGTTCAATGATACCAATTGACATAGCAATGAGTTCAAGTGTATACATCATATTACAATACCTCCCAATCAAGGTTCAAGTTTTAAATGATTTTCATTTTAAAGCATACAAGACCATGATCTCCCATCCATCCTCCCATTGATGGTAGGGGTTTTCAAAAATAGATTTGAAAATGTAGTTTTGTTTGAAAATCACTACCAAATTGAAGAATACGAACTAATTATAGAAAAAACTTTTAAAACTAGTACGAAATCCTTCAAGTAAGGAATAAAACAAAATAGTTTTTCATGAAATAAGAAATCCACATGAAAATCAACACTCTAATCTAATTAAGCACAATTTTGACTCATGAAAACAAAACATGAGCAAGCAATAAAAGTGAGTGTACAAATAAAGTGTGAATATCATAATCATGAAAATATTCAATTAAGCTCAATTATTCCTTAAACATTGAAAACACGAAAATCATCAAAACATATTTAATCTTCATGGCATATGTATGTCAAGTACAAATTAAAATATACATACATATCCAAAACACAACGAGTCCACTATTTATATATGCATGAAGGCACGTGGCTCAAAAGGATAAACATGTATATCTAATAGTTTGGACAAGATAGACATATACATGAAGTTAAACAATTAAACACAAAATCAAGAAAAACTTCACCAAAACAAATTTCATTCCATAGTATATGTATGAATTGTCAACACAAGAAGTATACATACATATCCCTAAACACAATTGAGTTCATATATATAGATTTGCATGAAAGGCAAATGACTCAAGGGATATACATGTATATCTTAAAGTTTGGCAATACAACCATATACATGAAGTGAAAAACTCATAAAACAAATCCAAAATGGGAATACAAGTTTAAAATGTATGAATCATCAAAACTAGACTATACTAGCACATCTAATGGGTTCAAATAAGCAATCAAGCCCAACCATATATAAATTTATTTGTGGCCCACTATATGTACAAGTATAAATCCTAGTTTTAATGAAAACTAACATCTAAACAAGTAATCTTAACATGAAGCATCAAAACACAATAAAGAAATCACCATGATAAAACTAAAACATGATTATTATGTAAATTCACATGTATTAGATTCATGATGTACATTATAGTTTAAACAAAGGTGAGAACACTAAGAATGGGTTCATGCAAGCATGTGTGTCTCAAATACTATATATGTATGTCAAGGATCTAATAATCATGGCATTTACATACTAATCCAAAGACAATGATAACATGCTATAAAACATCAATATGAAAGCATGTAAATAATAATAAGGAGTTAAGAATTGTTACCAAAACCTAGAAGGCAACTCTCCTTGTCTCCAAAACATGGTGGTCATCTCCACCAAATCTTCCCTTGAAAGTGATGCATCCAATTGATTTGCTTTAAGTCCGGAACGCATCCACTCCAAGGTGTCATCACTCTCACGTCATGTGAGAGCCCACACCTACATCAAAAACAATAGGAGGGGTGGTCTTTGGTACCCACATCTTGTTGGGTCCATGGGGGTTAGTCCCTTCCCTAACCCAAACAAATTTCTTTGCTAAATTTGAAACATTTAATCTATCATAACAAAATTTAGCAAGATGGCCTTTTCGGCCACAATGTGTACATGTGTACACATGAGCATACATGTGTTGATGGTGTCCGTGTGGAGCATGTGTATGCCGTGGAGGGTGTGCATGCATAAATGATGGAACTTGTTTCTTTCGAACCAAGGTTTCCAACCGTGTATGGTTCTTAGCACATTGGCTCATAGTGGAGCCCAAACAATCCATTTTCTTCTTCAACATATTTATATCATTTTTAATCATAGAAGAAGTGGAGCATGCAAGGGGTGATCTAGGTGAAACTACCCTAGCATGGCAAACATGTTCATCAATCTTATTTTTTAAAACTTCATTTTTCTTTAAACACACATCTAAATCATTAGAAATGGAAATAATTTTATTTTTCAAATCAACATTCTCTTTTAAAACAAAATCAATTTTTGAAGATAAGTTTTCATTTTTCTTCAAAATTGTTTCACAATTATTTTTAGACTTTAAAAATTCATTTTCTTTAAGTGCAAGATCTAATTGAGATCTCAATGAATCCCTTTCATTATAAACCTCAACCTTCTCTTGCAAAACACAATCAAGTCTAGAATGCAAACTCTTATTTTCTTTTTCAATTTCTAAACTTTTCTTTTTTAAAATCTTATAATTTTCAATTAATTTTTCACAAACAATAGAAAGTTCTTCATTTAAAGCATAGGCATCAAAATTATCACATGAAGAACTAGAGCAATCATCACTATCTAAGTGGGGTTCCGAATGTACCTCAAGGGAGTCATTCCCTTGGACCATGAAGCATTGTGAATCGGATTCTCCACTAGATTCCTCTTCTTGAATTTGCACTTGAAGCTCCGAGGTGGTGGTTGTTGTTGTCAATTTGTTCCACACTGCAAAGGCGGAATCAATGTTAGAAACACTCATAAGATAATCTTTAGGTAATGTGCTTCTAATGGCCTCTAGGGCTTGTGCATTGGCCCCTATATGATTGCGATCACTAAGGAAGGATTCCTTGGTAATAGCAAGATAAACTTTATGACCTAGGGTTTGTAAATAAACGGTCATCCTAATCTTCCAAACATGAATGTTGGAAGGGTCATACATAGGTGGGGTCATGAAGGCCATGGTAAACTAAATGTGTTCAAACAAGCAACTGCAAACAATAGATTAGCAAGCAAATGGATCTCACTCCTAGGATGTTAAGCCTAAGTATCAGGAGCACTAGCTCTGATACCAATTGAAAAAACACCTAGAGGGGGGGGTGAATAGGTGTTAGTGCTAATCTAAAACTTAATGCAAAACTAAGTGCGCTAAATGCGGAAGCTAATGCAAATTATGCACAAACTGATACAATACAACAAGTGTAGCCGAATTCCTCTTTCGAGGCTCTGGACTAACTCCCCTTGATTCCCCTTGAAATGGGTTGAGGCGCTATGTGAAGCTCTTGTTGGATGAGTATAAGTTGGGCACACACACACAAGCAATCCAAGCAAAGTGCACACACAATCAAGCCAAGCAATCAAGGATATAGCAATATGGATTATGCAAGGCACAACACAAGCAAATATGATATGAATGAAGTATGATGCTTTGCACAAATGTAAAGAGAGAGAGTTAGAGAAAAGAGGATCAAACGCAAACACAAAGATATGTTACGAGGTTCGAGCACCCTTGCTCTACATCCCCGCCTACACCACCGTGTAGGATTTCCAATCCACTATACCGTCCACCGAGGACTCCCACCGAGGGAACCTTCACCGAGAAGAATTTTTACAACAATGGAGTACCTAACTCCTCTCTCAAACAACCTCCTCACAACCGAGGGGTAGGCCCGTAGCCAAATACAACAACAACAACAACAACACCTCTACCGAAGAGGCTCACAACCAATCTCAATCACCTCACACTTGAGGGATACAAACCAATCACCCGATCACCTCTACCGAAGAGGGATACAACAAGAATAAGGGTGTACAACTTAGAGGTTACAACAACAACCTCAAAACTCTCTCTTTCTTTTTCTCTTTTCTTTTCCACAAAAACAAGATCCTAATAGATTAGGATAGTATGATAGCTCAAGTGTGGAAAACTAGGTGTTTGGAAAACAAGCAACAAAGAAAAACACTTGGGAAAATTCTTGCAAAAGATATAGAATGAAAACCAAGACAAATCTCCCAAAATATTCTTTTCTTTGATTTTTCCAAAAACCTAAAATAATAAATATTGAAAGATTAAAGCCCCAAACACTTTTGAAAAACTTGTTTTAAACACTTCAGAAAACCAGAATTTTTTCTCTTCAAAAACTTGGCCAAAATCCCCAAAGAGATGGGGTTTATATAGGCCCATCAGAAAACTAGCCGTTAGGCTGAGCTGGCAGCCTGACAGGCTGCCGGTCGACCGGCCCAGTCGACCGCCAACGGTCAGAAATATGACCGTTGGGCAACTACGGTCGACCGGCCCGGTCGACCGAAACAAACAGAGAGCAGAGCTCTCATCCCGGTCGACCGGCACGGTCGACCCAAACAACCCGAGAGCAGAGCTCTCAGACCCGGTCGACTGGCTCGGTCGACCGTTTTGTGTCTGCCCAGACGTGCACATCTGTGCACGTCGGTCGACCCTACGGGTCGACCGGCTCTTGGTGCGGTCGACCGTCCGGGTCGACCGACCAGCCTGTCAGCACAAAAAAGACAGAAAATTTGGGAAAAATATTTTCTAAAAAATCTTTTATCTCTTTTAAAAATACCATAAAAATTGTTTATCATTTTATATTGAAACTCAAACAAGTGATAAAAATTCCAAGACAATATATCAACATATCAATTCATTTTTGTGTCTTGCCAATTTTATCAAAAACAAAACTTGTATTTTTATCAAACTTGATTTTTCAATAGGAAATCTGATTTTCCTAAAACTTATAGAAATACAAAGACATGATATTTGAACATTATTAAGCATGATGCATATAGACATAGGTCTAATACACATTCAACAAATATATCATAGTTTTTGTCTTTAATTTCAAAAATATGTTTTATACCAAAACATAAAACTACATGAATAGGTATGTCAAACTAAGTTTGTATAAGTCATATAAGCATGTATGTATATCTAAGACATATCTAATATACATAGAAATAAAGTAAACTTATTTTGATCAAACTATTCATGAAAACCAAATTCAAAACATAAAACGTGTGTGTATGTGCACTTGAGCATATCAACTATACTAAGCTTTACAAATGGATCTAAAACACACTATCTAAATTAGGATACCTAAGTCTTTGTGTCATCAAGAAGACTTGCTCCAAAACTCCATCCATGGGCTAGACAATGTGTGATCTTGAAGCTTTGGCCCTGAAATCATCATGAAAAGCTTCTAAACACCTTGTTGAAGCTAATCACCAACTAATATTTTGGTTAATGATCTGAAACTTAAACAACACAAGATTATTAGTAAACATAACTACATGAGTTAATCATCATCAAAACTAGAGTGGAAGGCCTTTGGGCCAACACTCAAGGCACCATAACTCTCACGTTAAGTGAGAGCCCATACCTGCATCAAATGCAATAGGGGTGGTCTTTGGTACCCACACTCTTTTGAGTCCATGGGGGTTAGCTTCTTTTCTAACCCAAACGAATTTAGTTTCTAAATTTGAATCATGTAACTTGTCATAACAAAATTTAGCAAGGTGGCTCTTACGTTCACAATGTGTACAAGTGTACACATGAGCATATATCGTGTTATGGGAGTGAACGTGGGAAGCATATGTATGCCGTGGTTTGTGTGTAGGCATAAGAGGAACTTGTTTCTTTCAAAACATAGATTCCAACCGCGAGTGGTTCAAAGCACAATGGTTCAAAGTGGAACCCAAACAATCTACGCTCTTCTTTAACAAACAAATATCATTATCAATCCTAGAAAAAGAGGTGCATGCAATAGGTAAGCTAGATGAAGAAGCTGTATAGCATGGCAAACATGCGTGTCTAAATCATTTTTTAAAGATTTATTTTCATTTAAGCAAACTTCTAAATCTTTTGAAATCAAATCAATCTTGTTTTTCAATGAAATACTTTCTTTTACAACAAAGTCAAGTTTTGAAGACAAAGCTTCATTTTTCTTCAAAACTTCATTGCAATCATTTTTATCTTTCAAAATCTTGTTTTCATTTAAAACAAGTTCAGGTTGGGTTTTCAAAGAGTCACACTCATTTGAAATCTCAACCTTCTCTTGTAAAGCCAATTCAAGTTTTGAAAATAAATCATTATTTTCTTTTGTTAACTTACAAGTTTTCTTTTTCAAAACTTTATATTTTTCAAAGAGGTTCTCACAAACAATAGATAACTCTTCATTTAATGCATCGGCATCCATACTATCAAGATCATCAAATGAAGAGTTAGCACTATCTAGTTGAGTGTCCGAAAGTACCTCAAGGGAGTCATTTCCTTAGACCATGTGGCATCGTTGTTCGGATTCATCCTCACTAGATTCCTTCTCCATTTGGATTGACAATTGAAGCTTGGAGGAGGTCAACGTGTTCCACACTGTAAAGGCGGAATCATAGTTAGAAATAATCATAAGATATTCTTTGTTAAGCGTGCTTCTAAGTGCCTCAAGGGCTAGTGCATTGGCCTCTATATGTTTGCTATTACCAAGATAGGATTTCTTAGTAGCGGCAAGGAAAACATGCAAGCCTAGAGTCTTTAGGTACATACTCATCCTAAATTTTTCACATGTCAATGTTAGAAACATCAAACATGGGAGGTGTCAAGCAATCCATGAGTGTGTGAAAACAATATACGTGTGCAAAATGCAAATGATAGATTAGCAAAACTAAGATCACATTCCTAGGTGGTTAAACCTAATATTAGGAGAGTAGACTCTGATACCAATTGTAAGTACGTCTGGAGGGGGGTGAATAGGTATACGGCTAATCTATAAACAATAATGCGGAATTTAAAATCTTAAGTGCAACACACTTAATGTAACCAACGAGTGTAGCCGAATTCTCGGTGAAGGGCTCTGGACTAATTCTTCTTTATTCCTCTGAATAAGAGTTGAGGTGCTATATGAAGCTCTCGTGGTTAAACACAAGTGAGGTACACACAAACAACACAAGCATGTATATGATATGGCAATATGAATCAATGCACAAAGTAATAGAGAGAGAGTTTAGAGAAAGTGGATCAATCGCTAACACACGGATATGTTTTGAGGCTCGAGCACACAGCTCTACGTCCCCGCCTTCACACAGAAGGATTTTCACTAACTTGCCCACACAGGACTCCCACACAGGGAACCTCTACTGAGGATTTGGGGCAATACAATAACTGGGAGTACACAACTCCTCTTTCAATTACAAACACAACCTCTACACTTAGAGGTTAGACACAAAGCCGCCATAATATCAACCTCACAATTGAGGGATAGGCATAAAGCCAAACAACCAATCAACCTCTCACTAGAGGGATAGGCACAAAGCTACCACTCTAAAAATCAACCTCTACACAAGAGGGATAACACATAGTAGGAGGTTTACAACTTAGTGATCAAAAGACCACAAACCAATTCTTTTCCCACAAAACAAAGATCCTAATAGATAGGATAGCAAGATAAGCTCAAGTGTGAGAAATAAAGAGTTTGAAAATCAAAAACACAAAGAAAAACTCTAGGAAAAAACTCTAGATAGAAATGTAAATGAAGACCAAATCAATTCCCAAAGAATTTTCTTTTCAATGATTTTCCAACCCTTTGTAAAATAAAGATCAAATCTTTAAAGCCAAAAACTCTTTTAAAAACTTGCTTTTAAACACTTGAGAATGGGAGAATTTGCTCTTCAAAAACTTGGTGAGAAACAACTCAAATATGGGGTATTTATAACCCCCACAAAATTCTGTCTGTTGGCAGGCAGAAAGGTCAAAAATGACCTTCCGGTCGATCGGCCAGTCGACCGGCCAATGGTCAAATTTCTGACCATTGAGCCTACCAGTCGACCGCTCGGTCAATCGCGCCCAGAACCAGAGAGCAACGGATCTCTGCCCGGTCGACCGGGCCAACCCGAGAGTGGGTTGACTTCAGTCGGTCGACCGCTCGGTCGACCGGCCAAGCAAGCTGGCCTGCGTGCACGTCCTTGTGCACGTCGGTCGACCAGTCTGGTCGACCGCTGGTCCGGTCGACCGTCCTGGTCGACCGCCAGGGCCTGACAGATCAATTTTCAAAACTTGAAAACTGGGTTTTTAATTATCAAATAAATCCCATAAAATCTCTAAAAATTCACAAAAATAGTTTCAGTATAATACTTTGATATACAAACATGTTTGAGTAAAATCAAACCATATTACAAATATTTTGAACTATTTTTATAACTTAGAAATTTGCCGAAAACCAAAATCCGTATTTTTCAAAACTTGGATTTTTGAAATGGAAAACCGTTTTGTCCAAAACTCATCCAAATACAAAAACATGATATTGAAATAACTTTTAAGCATGTTGTATATGGACATAATCCAATATACCTGAAAGAGATATATATCAATGTTTTTGACCTTAAATCCGAAAATAAGTTTGTTAAAATACCAAAACTCCAAACTCATGAAATAGACTATCAAACTAAGTTTGTTTAAATAGTTGAAGCATAGATGTATATAGAACAAATCTAATATACATTAAATCATGTAAACTTATTTTGATTCTATCTATTCATGAAAAATCAAGATCGGTTAAACCAACAAACTGAAAACCAAAACATGAAACTTAAAAACAAGTGTGTTGTGAACTTGAGCATATCACACTATCTAATCTTTAACAAATGGATCTAAAACAATGAACTAAACAATGTACCGAAGTCTTCTTGTAGAGCGCCGCTCTAAGTTGACTCGATCCAAACGTGATCCACCGAGCTTGACTCCAAACGAGTGCTAGATATGAACTTGATGCTCGGGCTCTTGAATCACCATGTGAAAGCTCCAAAATACCTTTGTTAAAGCTAATCACCTACTAATATCTTGGTTAAGTATCTGAAACTAAACATCACAAGATTATTAGTAAAGTATAACTACATGAGTTAATCATCATCAAAACTAGAGTGGAAGGCCTCTGGGCTAACACACTCTAGTTTTGATGATGATTAACTCATATAGTTATAGTACTAATGATCTTATGTTATTTAAGTTTCAAATATTAATCAAGATCTTAGTTGGTGTTTAGCCTCTTCAAATGACTCAAAGTCAAGTTTGTAGCAACACATGTTGATTCAAAAGTCAGGCATAAAGATCACACCAAGTACTCAAGAAAGAGTCTAACTTAAAGGAATCAAGTTTTTGATCGAGTCAAGTGAAAAAGAAAATCATATCGACTAGAAGACTCTTTGTAAGAATATCTAGATTTGAGTAAAGTATAGATTAGTTTGGATTGCTCAAGCTTATACACATACACATGCACCAAAGTTTGATATTAGTTTATCTAAAAATTGTTCAATTGGTATTTGTGTTGATTTACAATGTGTTTATATACAATTGATATTTGTGTTTACATGAAAAATTTATTTATTCATATATCGCCTATATGCAGGGAGAGTCAAATCTCCTCTATATGTAATTTTTAATAAGTGTATTGTATAAATAAGAGCTTAACATTTTTTCTATATATAGTACACATATGTAGGGGCAGCTTGACATTTTTGTCTATATATTGTATATTATGCTTATCGGATTTATGGCTTATTCATCGCTTTCTCCATGTAATGGATGTATGCGGAGAGAGTTAACTTAAAGCCTCTCCTCGTCATGAGTTTATATCGCATATATCTTTACTTTATTTTGCCTACCCTTTTTGTTGATGAATTGACAAAAAAGGAGAGAAAATTAGATTTCATATATGCATGTTTGTTTTACATATATGTTTTGATGTTTATTGATGTTTATTGAGCTTTATTGAATATCTTGTTGTTTATTTACTATGCATGAGTTAAAGAGAGTTTTTATAAAGCTTTTCACTAATCCATGCATATATAACTCCATAAGTTTTGTCATCATCAAAAAAAGAGAAATTGTTGGCCTGAAGACCCATCACTCTAGTTTTAATGATGATTAACTCATGTAGTTATACCACCAATGATCTTGTGTTATTTAAGTTTCAAATATTAATCTAGATCTTAGTTAGTGCTTAGTCTCTTTAAAATACTCAAAGTCAAGTTTGTAGCTAACACGTGTTGGTTCAAGAGCTCAAACATAAAAATCAAATTAAGTACTCAAGAAGAAGTCTAACTCAAAGGAATCAAGTTTTTGATCGAGTCAAAGTGTAGATCATATCGACTAGAAGACTCTTTGTAAAAATGTCTAGATTTGTATAAAATATAAATTAGTTTTGATTGCTCAAGCTTATACACATATACATGCACCAATGTCTAGAAATTTGTTTTTGTATTTATTTAAGTTTTAGAAAAACTTGTTTACTAATTAAAGTTTAGTTTTGGAAAAATAATTTTTAATATAGTCTATGTTTTCAAAATTATATTTAACATCTCAAAAAGAAGTTCACATTTTGAAGTATGTGTTGATTTTTTATCACACATATTTGTGCTTATATATATTTATAAGAACTTATTTTTGTAGATTTTATAGAATTTTATTAAGATTTAAAATAATTTTTAAAATACAAAATATAGCAATTTTGGCCCTGGGCCGGTCGACTGAGCATGTCACAAGCAGACTGCTTGTGCACATGCGGTCGATCGGGCAGTCAATCGAACATGCACACAAGCAAGAGCTTGTGCACGCCGTCGACCGGATGATCATAGAGCCAGTCTGCCTCTCTGATCGGTCGACCGTGCGCTACAGAGAGCAGAGTGCTCTCAGTCGATCGACCGAGCGGTCAATCAGCTACTGTGAGAACACATTGTGTTCTTACAGCAGTCGACCGACAAGCCTCAACAACTATAAAAATAGTCATTGAGCAATCGACCAGGTCGTTGACTATTAGGCCATTTAGGTCTGACTTGCCTCAAATGGCTATATTTTAGATTTTTTCAATTTTTGTTTTATTCCCAAACGGTTATATTTTTACTTTATTTGGGCTTAATCAATGTTTTAACAACAAGATTTACTCTCTAATCATCTCAATCATATTCCTATAAAATGGGTTTTAGTTGAGAGTTTTAAACAAGATTTTACAAGATTTTGAGAAGATTTTACGAGATTTTTACAAGAGAAAATTTTATGTTTAAGTTTTAAAAAAGTTTTGAAAAATCAAGAAAACAAGTTTTTTAGAAATACAAATTTTGAGCTTCAAATTTCTATATCTTCAAAGATATCTTTCCAAGTGTTTTCTTAAGAGTTTCATTTCAAAATTCTTAGTTTTCTCACAAGCATTGAGCTATCATCTCTGTTGAGAAATAGAAAACCCTAAAGAGGAATTGATTTCTTAACATAAGAGAAGGTACAAGATATATATAGAAGACAAAGTGGGTATATAGTAATAACCCAATAACCCAATACTAATAACTAATTTTAACACTTTCCCCTCAAACTGGAGCATAAAGATCTAACATGCCCAACTTGTTACATAGATTAGAAAATATCTTCTAAACAAAGTTTTTCTAAACAAAAAAAAATTAAGAAACAAATACGAAATTGATAACTTATGCCACACTACTGAGTCTTCGATGTCGACATTGAAACTGTCAATCAAACCAAACCTCCATGCAAAAGGTTAATATTCATCACCACCTTGAATACAAATAGGATTTTAGAGTTTACTAAACTCAGTAGAAGGAGAAGTTTTGAGAGATCCTCAAACTCAGTATGAGAGGTTTTAGGAGATCCTCAAACTCAGTAGGAAAGGTTTTAGGAGATCCTCAAACTCAGTAGAAAGATTTTGAGAGATTCTCGAACTCAATAGTAATAGATACCCGCAGTAGATGTAAAATTGATCGGTAGCAATAGAGATCAGTAAGAGTAACAAAACTAGCTAACAACACCATCTGAAGAGGATGGATGAGTTGATGAATGACCTGAAGATGATGGATGAGTTAATGAATGACTTGTCTGATAGAACTCAAGTTGACGTAACCTGTCATACTCGTCATATGATATCTGAACAGTTGGAGCACCAGAAGGTGCAGAGGCAGTATATAAGAGAACATGAGCAGTATCATCAGAGAGCCAAAATAGAGAAACAAGAACGGATAAAGTACTTGAGACAACCAGCATCACATTCAGTTATAGAATCACCAGAAAAATAGCCAGAAGTAGCAGTAAACAGCCATTAATAAAGAGAAACAAGTAGCTTAGTTACCAGATAATAGCATAGACAACATCAAATAGCCAGATCAGATATAAAAATCTAATTTTTGAGTAATAAACAGAGTAGATCTCACCAGAGAAGTCTCGTAGAGCATCAAAGAAGCCAGGTCATATGTAAAAATCTAATTTTTGAGTAGTAAACAGATCAAATCTCATCTGACAGAGTTTGTAAAGCATCAAAATAGCCAGATTAGATGTAAAACATCTGATTTTTAAGCAGTAAATAGGGCATATCTCACCAAAGAAGCCTTATAGATCATCAAGAAGACCAGATTAAAAGTAAAAATCTGATTTTTAAGCAATAGATAGATCGAATCTCACTAGGGAATCTCATAGAGCATCAAGAAAACCATATCAGATTTAAAAATCTAATTTTTGAAGGGTTACGACAGCTGGTGGAGCAAAAAGAGACGGTGGTAGGGCTGTTTTGGAGGTGGCGGGGCTCTTGGAGGGTATGGAGATGGTGGCGGGGCTGTTTTGGAGGTGGTGAGGCTGTATTGAAGAACTTGGGCCACCATCCTAAATGACTTCTAGGTGGAGTTGCCCAAATCCTTATATACTACCTAAAGACCATCCCCACGTCTAGCCGATGTGGGACTATTTGTTTGGCTTAAATCCCAACAACCCCCCTCGAACAAAGAATCTCCATGCAAGCTCAACTATCTTCACACTGAAAGATCAAATGCTCTATCGAAATACAATTTTTTTTCGCGTAGTATCAGAGTTTTCCAGCAGTGTCATGCACACCCACTGTCAAACTCTCAAGATCCCAACTAGCTTTACACGGGCCCACTGCGCCTTTTTGAGCTATTGGGGTGATCAAGCCTATTGTGCGCCTTTGTGCCATTGGGAGGCTCTTACATCATCGAACATCACCCACACACACGACTAAGTTCGGGGCATGGCTCTAATACCAATTGAAGGACTTGGGGCACCATTCTAAAAAACTAGCTTTCTAGGTGGAGTTGCCCAAATCCTTATATATCCAAGACCATCCTCACGTCTAGCCGATGTGGGACTATTTATTCAGCCCAAATTCCAACAATCCCCCTCGAACAAAGATTCAACCTGCAAGCTCAACTATCTTCACACCGGAAGATCAAATGCTCTAACGAGAGACACTTTTTTCTCCGCGTGGTATCAGAGCTTCCCAGCAATATCATGCACACCATTGTCAAATTCTTGAGAGCCCAACTAGCTTTACAAGGGCCCACTGCGCCTTTTTGCACCATTTGAGTGCTAAGCCCATTGCACCTTTGCGCCATTGGGGATCTTACATCATCAAATATCACCCACACACACGACTAAGTTTGGGACATATTGGAGGATGTGGAGAAGGTGGCGGAGCTGCTTTGGAGGTGTTGAGACTGTTTTGAAGGTGGCGGAGCTGTTTAGAGAGTGTGGAGGTGGTGACAGTAATGCTTGAAAGACGTGAAAGGAGAAAATGATGATGGATTTCAGGATTAGGGTTTACCTTTTCTAAATGAGAAACCCAGTTTTTCTGAAACTCATTTTTCTGAAACTCAATTTTGAAAATGATAAAGAGAATAGTTATGAATTCTTTTTAAAAACACATAGGAGTATGAAATATGTGTGTGTCTCAATCCCAAAAGCTATCAACCTATATCACCTTGGTTTTAACAAACGACTATAAATCCTATCTAAAATACAAAAAGTAAAAATACAAATTTTGATATAGTCTTCACTAGTATACTTGATACTTGAGCTCTTCTATGTTCTTAGGCTCTGGGATTTACATCTTCTTGGCTTCCAAATGTGTGAGTCTTATGATGGAGCCAAAATGCAATAAATAGTTGGCCTCAAACTTTCTTAAACAAAATTATTAAAAACATAACTACATATGTTTTGTTATCATCAAAAACAGGGCTAATGGCCTTTGGGCCAACAGGAAGGCTTCTAGACTCTTTTCTAAATCAGATTTTCTTTTATAGGTTGATCTTGATAAGGAGTATATGGAGCTGGTTGTTGGTAAGGTAGTTAACCATATGACGCGGGGGAGATGTAACCCCACTGACTCGGTGAAGAGTGGTGATGGTTATTCCAATCTTGTTCATAATACTGGGGTTAGGACAATACTGATTTAGATAAGACCAATCTGGCATACTTGGTTGGTTAAAGTTATGAAATACCAGGTTAGTGTTATCCGTTAAAGAGGTCAAGGTGTAATTGGATTACAATTAAAATTAAAAAAATTGTTGTTATAATCCACTTCACACAAACTGACAAAAACAAACAAAGAAAAACAAATAAATAAACAAAAGAAAGAAAAATCTGGCCTAAGTTAGGGTAGACCTTAGACCTAGACGATTCCTAATTAGTTAGAATGTCCACGGGAGGTATATTGCAGCAATCTGATAACAGGTTAATCAACTATGTAGGGGCAAGATCAGTGGGAGTTATTCTGCTTGAGGAAGAAGCCTAATTATGCCAAACTACTGTTCTTCGAGATTTCACTTCTAAATCTCTAACCTTTGACATTGATTTGATTAGAGTCAAACTCTAACAACTTTCTTCTTAGATCAATCTCCTAATGAGTCCAAGATGTCGTTAGGGCCAACGTCTACTCAGTTTTAAGTTAGGATTAGGTTAGTGAGCGAGGAGATGATTTTTGGGCTAAAGAAGGGTAATGACTTCCTCACCTTATCTTGTTTATTGGACAAGCCCTTAATCGTTTTCATGTAAGAGTGCAAGTATATAATAAAAAATAACACTTAAGCAATAAATCATACAAGCGCGTTTCCTATGCTACATGCAATGCACACATACCTTGACTCCAACACTCTTCAACAATAATGAAAATGAAAGGAATTAGACATGTACTTAAGATGCAAGACTCTAAACCATTTTTAGTATTTACAATCAACGAAGTTACTGTTGAATTAAAAGCAGTGTACAAATATAGTAAAAAGAAAACCTAAAACTTGTAGAAATATCCCCCTGTGCTCTGCTTTCTTGAGCAGAGACACAGGGCATCATATACTCCACTACAGATATTAGTTTCCTAAAATATTCCTCTGCATACTAAAATAGAGAAGAACAAGTTAACCAATTAAGAAAACCAAAAAGAAAACTTATTGTTTCTCCCCGGCAACGACGCCAAAATTTGATCGAGATACACCTTCACAGAAAAATATAGAATTTAGAAACAAGTGCTAAGTTTCTCAATTCTACCACTATAGCAGGTAGCTATGTGGGTCGTGATCCACAAGGAGGGACTACGATGGAAGCGTGTGAGTAAATCTTTCTTGTAAGTTACTAAAAGCGATTAAAAGTCTTCTTTGTTTTTAAAAGGAAAAAAATGAAACTATGTTAAGTTAAAAGAAGAGTAAAAAGTAGAAGAATAAGATGGTGCTGGTGTTTTGATTGAAAAGAGAAATAAGTAAAAAAAAAAAAAAGAAAGAAAGAAAAACATTAGATTTGAAGTCATTTAATAAACAAGAAAGGGAAGAAAGAATAACATACCTTAAAATAATTAAAGTAAAGCAAGTGAAAGAAATATCGTAGAAGCAGCGATCAATTAAGTTGAGAAACAATGAGGAAAAGTGGGAGAATCACATTAACTATCACGCTCAAATACAACTCTCTTTAAAGAAGATTACATTTAGTGTCAGTCTCAATACAATACTTTCTCTACTTTTGTTCATGAAGCTCTCTAATAAAAGATATAAAGAAATTAAAATTACATGTAAAATGAAAAAGAAAACCTCAACTAAAGTAACAGCCAAATCATAACTCTCTGCTGGAGTGGTGCCCCTTTGCCTTCAGAAGTGCAGGTATTTATAGCCAAAACTGTATAAGAGAAAGCGTACGAAGATAGGGGGTAAATATCTTGCCCAACGAAAAGATCTTTTCAATAAAGTTGGAGATAAGTTTGGAGATAAATTTTTGTTTTATCCTTTGATTTTCAGTTAGATTTTGTCTTATCTCTCTGAATCTTCTGAATATACATCCCAGTCCTTTAGATATCCCTTTGTATATTGATAGGGTTGCCTTTGGACTTTTGAATTTGTCACTATCTCCTTTATTTTCCAGCTAATAAAATAAATCGAACTAAATTTGGTTTAGTTAGATTAGATTTGTGATGATCTTCAGCTAACCAAATAAATCCATATAAATCTGATTTAACCGGTATTTATTTGGTGTTATCTTCTCTCCCTTCATTAATCATATTCTGCATGAATTAAATATTAAGACAAGGTGATTAGCAGATTTATTACAAGATAGGTATATGAATATACTAATAAATAATGCAATATACGTGTATGATCACGGCGCAAAATGAACGGCCGAAAGCAGTGAGTTGGTTAGATCTATGTCTTTAGACATACAAATTCTCGATCCGACCATTTGATCATGATCTAAATATTTAAAAATTCCTACAAAACAATTTTTGTTAGGTTTCAAATGTTTTACACCGTTAGACTAACCAACTCACTATTTAGGCTATCTGTTTTCCCCTACTTGATGCATGGGCAATAAGTAATCGAAATAATTGATTTTTGATTTATAAATATTTAAAATAATATAGAACAACTTCAACGGAGTGGATTTTGTATTCGAATGTTGGTTGTTGGTATTTGAGTGGGAAGGAGACCTCAAATCCTTTCAGAATGACACAAGTCTATAAATATATGTATATATTGTTGGCCCAAGGTTACAATCACCCGGTCTTTGAGTTTTAATGATTACAAAACATATATAGTTATTTGTTTTAATCATGTTTTAGTGTTTAGGTGTGTTTCAGGGTTCTATGCATTCAAGATTTCTTCTTCCTTAAAGGAAGGTATTTTTGACTCAAGATTGATTCATTTCGGGTTCAAGGATTCAAGCTATTTTAACATCGCATATGGAGGACCCCATTTGAAGACCTTGTAGTCACCTAGAACCTTTGTAAGAGTTAGTTTATTAAAGAATGAGGTTATGATAAGTTGGCTCAAGAAAACACACACACTTTCATTTTTCAAAATAAAGTTTTTATTTTGGTTAATTGATTTAGGTGCATGTCTTGTTTGTTATACATGACTCAAATTATTTTTTATTTTTACATCTTGTTTATATCATTTTTACCAACCCTTATAGCATGCTACTTAATCATATAGCCTTACAAAATTATTTTAAAATTTTTTCAAATTTCAAAATTTTTCCTATAAAAATCCTGTTTCAGGCCCAACGGTCGACCGGGCGGTCGACCGGATCCAGTTCAGGCCTGATCGGTCGACCGCACCGGTCGACTGGGCCTTGTGTTTTTGGCGTACACGTTTTGTGCACGTCTGCCAGTCGACCGGACCGGTCGACCGACTGACAGACCCTTGCTCTTGGGTTTTGTCGGTCGACCGGGCCAGTCGACTGACAGAACAAAGATTTGTTTTTGTTTAGCCTCCGATCGACCGACCGGTTGACCGAGTCCAACGGCCAAGTTTGACTGCCGGTCGACCGACAGCCGCTTGCAGCCCTAACGGCTAGTTTTCTGAGTTTTGTGTTTTGGATTTGATGGCGATGTTTTAGTCAGCTATCTCTGAATTTTTGGGGGCTATTTCCTGACCTATTAAACTAGTTATAATGATGATTAGATCTCTTCTAATCCCTATAAATAGATGGCATTTGTCACTTGTGAAAATTAAGAAAAATACCCATTGTTTTGTGTTTCAAAAAGAGAAGAAAAGTTTTTCAAAGCCCTCAATTCTAAAGTGCATTCTTGGTCTAAGTTTTTCAATTGTTTTAAAGATTTTTCTTACTCTTTTCAACTAAATTTTTCTCATTACACTTCTTGAGCCAAAAATCATTCCATTCTATAAGGAGTTGTAAGAGAGAAGTTTGTGGTCTTTTTGATCACCTTGTTACTTGTTGTTCTTTGTGTTGAGATCCCTCTTGTGAAGAGGATTGGATTGGTGGGAGTTCGGTACTCCGGTCTTGTGTAGACCTCTTGTAATATCCTCGGTGGATATAATGGAAATCCTTCACGGTGGTGAAGGCGGGGACGTAGAGCGGTGGCTCGAACCTCGAAACAAATTTCTTGTGTTTGCGATTGGTTTCCTTATTGTTTTCATTACTTTACATTTATATCTTGTGATACTTCTTGCTTGCACTTTAATATTGCATCCATTTCATTACTTGCATTTTTTGGTCTTTACTCATCTCAACAAGAAAGCAATTACGCGCCTCAACTCATAATCTAGAAGAATCAAAGAGAAGAAGTTCTAGAGCCCTTCACGGGGAATTCGGCTTCAATTTCTTGTTTTGAATGACCGATTACATCATTCTTTCATACTTGTTTAAAAAGATCATTAGATTAGCATTAACACCTATTCACCCCCCTCTATGTGTTTTTCAATTGGTATCAGAGCTTTGGTCTCTAGGCTCTTGGCTTAACAACCTTAGAGAGATCCTATATTGCTAATCACTTTATTCATTTTTCATCCTCTTACACTTAGTAAAAATGGCCGAAGGAATTAAGACCCTACCTAAGTTTGATGGCCTTAACTTTCCCATATGGAAGGTTAAGATGACCGTGTTTTTTACAATCTTTAAGAAGCCGGGTTGCAAAGGTGGTGACCAAACCATTTAGTGCACCCCTTGGTGATGAGGACACTTGATCCGATATTGCCATGAAGGAGTTTGATGCTAATGCTAGGGCACACTATGCCTTGCTTCAAGCTCTTAATGATGATGATATTTCAAGAGTCATTCGTTGCAAATCCGCACATGAAATTTAGACTCACTTACTTGTCACTCATGAGAGGACTTCAAAGTAAAGAGGGTAAAAATCGACCTTCTTCGTTCCCAATATGAAAATTTTTCTATGCAAGAGAATGAAACCATAGATGATATGGTTACTAAATTTACAAAGATTACTAATGGACTTTCTTCTTTAAGTGATGCTATTGACAACGACCAAAAGGTGAGAAAGATCATCCGTGCACTCCCTCCATCTTGGGAAGTCAAAGCCACAACTTTGAAGAAGCTCAATAACAAGGAAGAAATGGAGCTTATCGGTCTCATTGGGAATCTCAAGATCCATGAGATGGAAAGAAAAAGCAAGAGAAGAGATGGCTCTTCCCAAGAAGAAAGCTATTGCCTTCAAGAGTTCTTCCATCTACTCCGACGACGATGATGAAGAAGAGGATGATGAAGATCTTTCTCTTCTTGTAAAGAATGTTTGAAGAATGTACAACAAGGCAAAGTTTCAAAATAAAAGGAGATGGCAAGGTAAAGAAGAGAAGAAAATCATTTGCTTTAATTGCCGGAAACCGGGTCTTATTGTTGCGGAATGCCTGGAAAACAAAAGCAAACTCTCCACCTCCAAGAAGCCGTACAAAAAGAAAGCTTTAAAGGCTACTTGGGATTCAGAGAGTGAATCTGATGAGGAAGTCAACACCGCCAATATGTGCTTCATGGCAAATGAAAGCACAAGCAAGGTAACTCCCGATATATCTATTGATTGTGAGCTTTCTATAGATGAACTAGGAGAAGCTTTTGAAGAACTATCTCATAACTATGATTTTCTCAAAAAAAATACTTGAAAATTGATTGGTCACTAAATGTTGCATATTTAATATCATATGTCCATACTTATTATAGAATAAAAGCCTGCATTGTCCTAATTAATTGTTTAATTTATTTGCAGGCCCAATCTTTAAGGAGATGAACAGAAATGAGCCCAAAGCCACCAAAATTCTGAATTAAATCAAAATTAATTCGCACCAAGTAAATCAGGGCAAAATCAAGAGGTGAAAAACCAGTTGAGAAGAATCCTCTCAGAATCGATCGGTTAAAGCCAAGAATCCAAGGCCATTTCGTCAGAATCCGGGACTCCAACTGACAAACCAACTCCAGATAAAGTCAGAGGGCGAAACCAGGCTGACCCACCAACAGGGTGTGGCCACCTGGCCACACCCTGGCCGAGGAAACGCGGCAAAAGCCGCGTTTCCGCGGCTTTGTTGGGGAGTTAGGGGGAGCATTTGCTCCCCCGACCTCCCCGGGATCCTGGTTGTTGGGTTTATGCCTATAAAAGGCCTGTACTTGCGCTGAAAATGGGACGCGAATGCAGATTAGGATTTGGCCTAGTTTTAATTCTTTATAGTTTAGGTTTTTCTTCTCTTGTTATGTAATTTGTATGTACTTAGGGTAGAAGAAGATTCATGTAAGTAAGAGAGAGAGGCTGATGTTGAGAGTGACACCGACAATGTACCCTCCTCCTTTCTTCCATTGTCTCTGCAATTAATAAAGGTAAAAGTTCTTTTTATGTTTGTATTTTCTTTTGTTTCGTCTTCCTCTTCTACTTTACCTTGATTGTTGTTGTTGAGTGTACAAGTGAATTCCAAAGCAAGTATAACTAAGCTACGTGAGAGCCAGCGATAGTTCATGAAGACGTTCTCCTCTTCCAAGATCTGCATCACTTCGTTCTTGCTAGGCTTGACGATATAATGTGCACGGGGACTGAGCTCGAGCTTATGATCTATGCGTTGAACGCCTCCGAAGCAAAGGTAGAACATGCAACGGTTTCCAAGTAAGTCATCAATCAACCTAGGTAAGTATTTCTACACTTTTCTTTCTTTCTTTTCTTTTCTTTCTTAGTTTAGATCACCAACCACCTCCTCCAACTCTTTCTTCTCCACTTCATTGTACATAGTCGCTTTTCATCATTTTCTGATTTTCCACCTTCTTAATCTCCCACTTTCTTCTTAACTTTAACCTTTAACTTTCTTTTTCTTTTTCTTAACTTTAAAAACAGAGAAGAACTCTCGTTTGGTTTTGATAACGATTTCAATAAAACTGTAAACGCTTCTATCGCAAAACCCTCCTTGTGGATCACGACCCGCATAGCCACTTGCTATAGCGGAAGAATTGAGCACTTGCACATTTCCTTTCTTAAGTTCTATAATCTCATATTTTGTGTGCAGGTTTTGCCTCAATCAAATTTTGGCGCCGTTGCCGGGGAGGGTAAAACGGTTTTTATTGAAATCTGAATTTTTATTGAAATTTTTTAGAACTAAACGAATTTTCTTCTCTGTTGCAAGTTACAGGGCAAGCAAAGCAGGAAAATAAGTTTGCAGTGACATACAAGTGGTATTGGGCCTCTGCTCTAGAAAGCAGAGACCCATTGCCCTCTGAATTGTCGCGTTTTCACGGCAAAAGCCGCGGATCCGCGGCAATAAAGAGCTGACTACTAACAGATTTTTGCAGGGCTGCTACCTTTGCAAATTCTAATTTGCTGCAATTATTTATTTCTTATATGCCATCACAAAAACCTGCTAATAATCAATAGTAAAAAGTTTGTTGCAAAAGTTAAAAATTGATTAGACGTTTGCATTTTAGGCACGTGTCTTTTCAATTCATTTACTTTTACTGTTGAAGAGTGCTGGAGCAAGGTATGTATGCATTGCATTTAGCATAAGACTCACTTCTTGGTTGATTTATATCGCTTTGAGTGAATCTTACATATCTTGTACACTTGCACAAATTGATCTTAAGGGCACTAACCCATTAACAAGATAAGGTGGGGATTTGATCACCCTTCCTTAGCCCAAAAATCACATTCCAAGCACTCACTAACCCAAGCCTAACTAAAATTGAGTAGACGTTAGCCCTAGGGACATCTCGGACTCAATTAGGAGATTATCCTAAGGGGGGAAAATGTTGGAATCTAACTCCTGCAAAATCAGTGTCTAGGAAAGGAATTGAGGGCCGAAAGCCCGAAGGTTGGTGGTTATTTAATTAAGGAACGTCTTTGACGGAAAACCTCCCACCAACCTTGCCCTGACCTGGCTGATTAGCTTGTGGTTAAAGTCTACATTAGACCTCCCGTGGACAGTCTAACCAGTTAGGAGTCGTCTAGGTCCTAAGTCTACCCTAATTTAGGCTAGAATTTTTTTTTTGTTTGTTTATTTGTTTGTTTTTCTTTGTTTGTATTCTATTGTGTGATATGGACTATAATAATAATTTTTTCAATTACAATAATAATTCATATTACACACCGACTTCATTTTCGGATATTATCAACCCGGCATATCATAACTTTGACCAACCTAGTGTGCCGGATTGGTCTTATCTGAATCAATATGACCCATACCCCCATCTAATAACTATAATTTTCATAATGATTTTAACTCTTCACCGAGTCAGTGGGGATTCACCTCCCCCGAGCATAATTTCCAACCACCTTGTCCTTCTTCTCCACCTAGTCCACAATATTTTCAAGATTCATACTCAGTTCCACCCGTCCAAAATAGGAAACCATCAATTATGAAAATGAGTATGCGTGAGTCCAAACACAAATCCCAAAATCTGATGGACTCACAATTTCACTACCACTTCCAAGACAATTCTCCATCTTTTCATCAATACAATGAACCTATCAACTATGAAAAGATGCTTGAAGCTATGACTCAGGCTCAAAACACTCGTAATCGTGACATAGATATGATGGTCGAATCTCTACGTTCCCACCGTCCTGATGTCACTAACCATCCTGTTAGAGTCGAAGAGTCATGTAGTCTTGAAAATCAAGATTCCATTTCAGAACAACCACTTGAACTTGCCCAAACTCCAAATTTTGAAAAAGATATTGACAGTTTAGCAAGTTTTCCTTTTCCTGAAATAGAACTTGAAAATGAATATGATCCTGAACCCCAACTTAGTGATTCAATTCTACTTCCTGGTTCAATTATGACTCCGGTATCTTCACCTGATTTTAATCTTTTTCCTGAGTCAACATTGAATCCTGTGCCAATTCATCATGAAATTGAATCACCCATTCTTGAGGATCATATTGAACTTGACCAATTATACAATTTTGAAATCCTATTGACAAATTGGCAAGTTCTCAAGTTTTTGATATTGAACTCAATGAGATATGTGACCTAGATTCTCAAATCTGTGATCCAGTTCAACTTTCTGAATCAATATTGACTCCTGTTGTGTTACCAAACTTGAGTAATATTTTAGAGTCAGTTTTGATTCCTCCACTTATCATTCCTGAACTGGAATCACCCACATTAAGTCACACTCCATTGTTAGAAAATACATGTGGACTAGAGTTTCAACTTCTTGACTTGGACCCGCTTTTTGAACCAATTTCGACTCCTGAACCTTTACTTGACTTAAGTCACCTTCCCGAGTCGGTATTAGTTCCTGTCCTTCCTGAGTCCAAGTCAATCGTTCTATCATTTCATACTCCATTCTGGGACGAGGTGGTTGACAAATTTGACTCCAAAATTAGTTATGGAATATGGACATTAGATGGGGTTAAATACTTAATAAAATCCTTAATGGACACATCTTTTTAGTGGGTTATATTAGAGAAACTTCTGGTGAGTTCCTCCGAGACCTAAGAAAAATTGATTGGGTCGCGTTTCGTGGACCAATCAGACCACCACCGGAACCACCACCTTAAGGTAACCATTTTCCTTCCTTTCTTCTTTTTCATGCATCTATGCATTAATTCATACATTGAGGACAATGCATGAGATAGGTGTGGGGGAGGGTCTAACATAACTTTTCTTTTTCTTTAAAATAAAAAAATTAACATTTTTTCTTTACTTTAAAAACTTTTTGAAAAATAGAAACAATATTTTGACTTATTTTTGTAAGAAATTAAGTTAATTTTAAGGAATAGGAAAATTCAAATTAGGATTTCTTATACTTGATCAAAATAAGATTATTTGTTTGATTTTTAGGGTTAGGAAGATAATTTGTCAAAGTAATTTAGTCTTGATCTTTACCTTGATGAAATATGCACACTTCATACACTTACACACTTAGGGTTCAAAAACAAAGATTCTTATGCCTTATATATATATATATATATATATATATATATATATATATATATATATATAAACAAATCTAATTATTGATTAGCTAGGTGCTTTGGCCTAAGAAAGCCTTAGTATTTATGCAAAAGATAATTAGATGAGTTTGAAAAAAAAAAGAAAAAAACAAGTCTAATTATTGATTAGCTAGGTGCTTTGGCCTAAGCAAGCCTTAGTATTTATGCAAAAGATAATTAAATGAGTTTGAAAAAAAAATGTGTATCCTCTGATTAAGCTGGGTATTTATGCCTCATGAAGTATAAGTATTCACGCCTAAAAGGGGTACATCGTATAAATAAAAACCTTGGTTTCGTGGCCTTATCTGCTCGAGTATTTAAGTCCTTAGGGGTGTTTTCTCACCTGGTGCCCTAAAACTGTCCGGTTTGGGTGTCACCGACTGAATACTTGTTACATGGGCAGATTAGAAAGCCTAATGAAATTGAGGAATAAAAAAAGTATATATAAATAAATAAGGCATAAGAGTTAGAGTTAATGAACCCTAAGTTAAATTTTCACAGTCACAAGGTGCATATGACTTAGGGTAAAGTAATAGACTAGATGAGAAGTACAATTTGACTCCTTACTTTGATTGATAATAAATTTTTGAATAGAGACTAAGTTTAGGAATGAAAAATTCGATTTTCCTATAACTTATAGATTGCTTAGATCTTACAATCATATTTCAAATATTTTTTTCTTTCAAAATGTTTTTCGAAAATACTAACTCTTTATTTCTCTTTCTTTATGGATTTTGTGGGTGTAATCCGCTGAAAACCCTCACGAGACAAACTCGTCCTCTAGGGGAAACCTAGAGGTTTAACGGCTTGTTGCACATGCTCAGTGCAATCGCGTGACCTGCGAAAGTGGTCTAATAATCCTTAGTATAGTTTAGTTGTTTTGCTCGAGGACGAGCAAAAGATAGGTATGGGGGTGTGATTGGTCACTAAATGTTACATATTTAATATCATATGTCCATACTTATTATAGAATAAAAGCCTGCATTGTCCTAATTAATTGTTTAATTTATTTGCAGGCCCAATCTTTAAGGAGATGAACAGAAATGAGCCCAAAGCCCACCAAAATTCTGAATTAAATCAAATTAATTCGCACCAAGTAAATCAGGGCAAAATCAAGAGGTGAAAAACCGGTTGAGAAGAATCCTCTCAGAATCGATCGGTTAAAGCCAAGAATCCAAGGCCATTTCGTCAGAATCCGGGACTCCAACTAACAACCAACTCCAGATAAAGTCAGAGGGCGAAACCAGGCTGACCCACCAATAGGGTGTGGCCACCTGGCCACACCCTGGCCGCGGAAACGCAGCAAAAGCCGCGTTTCCGCGGCTTTGTTGGGGAGTTAGGGGGAGCGTTTGCTCCCCCGACCTCCCCGGGATCCTGGTTGTTGGGTTTATGCCTATAAAAGGCCTGTACTTGTGCTGAAAATGGGACGCGAATGCAGATTAGGATTTAGCCTAGTTTTAATTCTTTATAGTTTAGGTTTTTCTTCTCTTGTTATGTAATTTGTATGTACTTAGGGTAGAAGAAGATTCATGTAAGTAAGAGAGAGGCTGATGTTGAGAGTGACACCGACAATGTACCCTCCTCCTTTCTTCTATTGTCTCTGCAATTAATAAGGTAAAAGTTCTTTTTATGTTTGTATTTTCTTTTGTTTCGTCTTCCTCTTCTACTTTACCTTGGTTGTTGTTGTTGAGTGTACAAGTGAATTCCAAAGCAAGTATAACTAAGCTACGTGAGAGCCAGCGATAGTTCATGAAGACGTTCTCCTCTTCCAAGATCCGCATCACTTCGTTCTATCTAGGTTTGACGATATAATGTGCATGGGGACTGAGCTCGAGCTTATGATCTATGTGTTGAACGCCTCCGAAGCAAAGGTAGAACATGCAACGGTTTCCAAGTAAGTCATCAATCAACCTAGGTAAGTATTTCTACACTTTTCTTTCTTTCTTTTCTTTTCTTTCTTAGTTTAGATCACCAACCACCTCCTCCAACTCTTTCTTCTCCACTTCATTGTACATAGTCGCTTTTCATCGTTTTCTGATTTTCCACCTTCTTAATCTCTCACTTTCTTCTTAACTTTAACCTTTAACTTTCTTTTTCTTTTTCTTAACTTTAAAAACAGAGAGAACTCTCGTTTGGTTTTGATAATGATTTCAATAAAACTGTAAACGCTTCTATCGCAAAACCCTCCTTGTGGATCACGACCCGCATAGCCACTTGCTATAGCGGAAGAATTGAGCACTTGCACATTTCCTTTCTTAAGTTCTATAATCTCGTATTTTGTGTGCAGGTTTTGCCTCAATCAAAAATGAAAAGAAAAATGAATCTCTCAATCACAAAGTCTTCACTCTTATAAAAGAAAAGGATGAATTATTTTCTACTCTTGTTTCTACACAAAAGGATTTTGATAATTATAAAATTTCTTGCAAAGGTAAATTTTCACAATTGATGAAAATGAAATTACCATGCTAAAAGAGAAAATTGATTCATTAGGAATTGTTTTGAAGAAATTTGAATTTGATAAAAATAGACTAGAGGCTATGTTTCCTAAGAAACATGTCCCAAAGAAACATTCACATGCTATTCATGCTCATGTTCATAAATCACAACCTTTACATCATGCCAAGCACCCTAAACATGCCCACACTCCTCACACACATCATGCATTCATGTATGGTAAAATCTTTTCATGCACATATTGTGGCCGTAAAGGTCATTTAGTTAAATTTTGCTATGATAGGATTAATGCATCGCATAATCATGTTTGGGTTCGGGATACTAACTTTCAAGGACCCAAGAAAGTTTGGGTACCAAAGTCAACAAATTTGTTAAATGATGTAGGTACATTTCAAGGCCCAACGACGTAAAGGATTGTGGTACCTTGATAGTGGTTGCTCAAGGCACATGACTTGGGATATCAACAACTTTGAAACCCTATCAAGATATCATGAAGGTGGCACCGTCACCTTCGGAGATGACACCAAAGAAAAAATCATTGGTATTGGTAATGTTAAACTTAGTACGTCTCCTTTAATAGAAAATGTTGTTTTAGTTGATGACTTCAAGCATAATCTCTTGAGTGTTAGTCAACTTTGTGACAAAGGTTTTGATG
Organism: Agave tequilana; assembly: GCA_038442645.1. Classification (NCBI taxonomy): domain Eukaryota; kingdom Viridiplantae; phylum Streptophyta; class Magnoliopsida; order Asparagales; family Asparagaceae; genus Agave; species Agave tequilana. Next base: position 293,416 of record JAVJIF010003715.1, read on the forward strand.
TTGTTTTTAATAACCTAGCATATAGAGTTATTGATAGACAATCCAATGCATATATATTTTCCTGATTTCGTGAAAACAATGTATACATGATTGACATGTCTAATATACTATGCAATGCTATTTGTTTGAAAGCCCTCAATGATGACTCTTGGTTGTGGCATAGGAGATTAGGTCACATTTCTTTTGACCATCTATCTAGATTAAACAAGGAAATAGTAAAAGGTATTCCTTACTTGAACTTTGAAAAGGACCACATTTGCGATGCGTGCCAACTTGGGAAACAAACCAAGTCCTTTTTCAAGTCAATCAAGGATATCATGATATCACGACCCTTGGAGTTGATCCATATGGATTTATTTGGTCCTACTCAAACTAAAAGTCTAAGTGAGAATCATTTTGCTTTCGTTTTAGTTGATGATTTCTCGCGTTTTACTTGAGTTTTCTTTTTAGAACACAAAAATCAAGCTTTTTCATATTTTCAAGCCTTTAAGAAAAGAGTTGAAAAGAAAAAAGATTCTTCTATTTTAAGAATAAGAAGTGATAGAGATAGTGAATTCAATAACCAACCCTTTACCACTTTTTGTGAAGAACATAGAATTAAGCATGAACTATCTTGTCCTAAAACTCCACAACAAAATGGAGTCGTTGAGAGAAAAAATCGTTCATTACAAGAGATGGCTAGGACAATGATAAATGAATATGGTCTCCCTCATTATCTATGGGCCGAAGCCGTTAACACATCTTACTACATATGAAATAGAGTTTTCTTATGCAAAACACTTCAAAAACATCTTTTGAGATCTATTTTTCTAGAAAGCCAAATGTTTCATACTTTAAAGTTTTTGGTTATAAATGTTTTGTTTTGAATACTAAAGATAATTTAGGTAAATTTAATGCAAAGTCTTATGAAGCAATTTTTGTTGGTTACTCTAATACTAGTAAAGCTTATAGAGTTTTCAATAAGTCATCCTTGACTATTGAAGAATCTATACATGTAAAGTCTGAGGAATCTAATGTGTTTGTTAAGAATGTTATAGAAATAGATTCCCTAAATGAAGACATGGAGAGAACTACTTTGAAGGACTCACCTACTTTTGAAGACATGCCAAAGGATGATGAAGGAAATGAAGTTCAAGAAAATGAGGTTCAAGAAAATGAAATTCAAGAAGTTGAAGTGGAGACTACTCAACCACTTCCAAAAAATTGGAGATACAATCCACATCATCCCAAGGATCTTATTATAGGTGAAGTATCAAAAGGGATAACTACTCGTTCTAAACTTCATAATCTTTGTGGGTACTATGCATTTATTTCTCACTTTGAACCAAAGAATATCCTCGAAGCCGAGGGCAACTCATATTGGTTGCTAGCCATGCAAGAGGAGCTCAATCAATTCGAGCGCAACCAAGTTTGGCATCTTGTTCCTAGGCCCCACGATAGACCAACAATTGGTACTAAGTGGATCTTTAAGAACAAGTTGGATGAGTCAGGAAATGTTGTTAGGAATAAAGCTAGGTTAGTGGCCCAAGGTTACACTCAAGTTGAAGGTATCGATTTGAGGAAACCTTTGCACCCGTAGCACGGCTTGAAGCCATACGGATGACACTTGCATTTGCTTCTTATAAAGATTTAAACTTTTTCAAATGAATGTAAAAAGTGCTTTCTTAAATGGATTTATTGAAGAGGATGTGTATGTTGAACAACCCCCCGGGTTTGTTGATCCTACACATCCGGATTTTGTTTTCAAACTTGACAAAGCTCTTTATGGTTTAAAACAAGCCCCTAGGGCTTGGTATGAAAGACTTTCTTCATTTCTAATTTCTAATGGTTTTAATAAAGGAAAAAAGATACTACTTTGTTTACAAAATATGTTGAAAATGATATACTTATAGTTCAAATATATGTTGATGATATCATATTTGGTTCTACTAATGAAAATCTTTGCAAAGTTTTTGAATCATGCATGAAGGAGGAATTTGAGATGTCCATGATCGGCGAGCTTAACTATTTCCTTGGTTTTCAAATCAAGTAAAGGAAGGATGGGATCTTCATCAATCAAGCCAAGTATACGAAGGAACTTATCAAGAGATTTGGGCTTGAAGGGGCTAAAACAAGCAAAACTCTCATCGCTACCACCACAAAGCTTGACAAGGATGAACAAGGTACAAGTGTAAACATTAAGCTTTATCGTAGCATGATTGGTAGCTTGTTGTATTTAACGGCTAGTAGGCCGGACATTATGTTTTGTGTATGTCTTTATGCTCGATTTCAATCGTGTCCTAAAGAGTCCCATTTGATTGCGGTAAAACGCATTATTAGATACCTTAAGGGCACAATTGAAATGGGTTGTGGTATCTGAAGACCGGACAATTTTCCATGATGAGTTTTTTGGATGCGGACTATGCGGGTTGTAGAGTGGATAGGAAGAGTACAAGTGAAACATGTCAATTTCTTGGTAATTGTCTTGTTTCATGGTCATCCAAAAAGCAAAATTCGGTAGCCCTCTCAACCTCCGAGGTGGAGTATGTTGCGGCCGGAGCTTGTTGTGCACAAGTTCTTTGGATGAAACATACTCTCCTTGACTATGATTTACATTTTGACCATATTAAAATATTTTGTGATAATACTAGTACTATTCATATGACCAAAAATGCAAATCAACATAGTAAGACTAAGCACATTGACATTCGGTATCACTTTCTTCGAGATCATTATGAGAAAGGTGATATTGAAATTGAATATGTTTCTACCGATTTTCAACTTGCCGATATTTTTACAAAACCACTAGACTATGCTAGATTTTTCTTTATTTGTGGTGAATTGAATGTTTGTGTTATGGAATCATGAAAAAATTTTAAACAATGTTTACCCTTTTTGATGTATGACAAAAGGGGAAGAAAAAGTTAGCTTATTTGAGTTTTGAGTTATGCATTTTGAGTTTTGAAGAGTTATTTTGAGTTTTGAGTTTAAGTTATAACAAGTTAGTTTTGAATTTTGAGTTTTGAGTTTTAAGTTATAACAAGTTAGTTTTGAATTTTGATTTGAATTTTGAGTTATAAAAGGTTAGTTTTTGAATTATGAGTTTTGAGCAATATGTTTTGAAATCCTATGTCTCTCTTATGCCAAAGTTCTTAGTTTCTACTTTTCATATATATATCCATTCATATATATAGCATAATTTGAGGGGGAGCTTCCAAGCTCCTTTCCCATGTTTTTGTTAAATAACTCATATGTTTTGTCATCATCAAAAAGGGGAGATTGTTGGCCCAAGGTTACAATCACCCGGTTTTTGAGTTTTGATGATTACAAAACATATATAGTTATTTGTACTAATCATGTTTTAGTGTTTAGGTGTGTTTCAGGGTTCTATGGATTCAAGATTTCTTCTTCCCTAAAGGAAGCTATTTTTTACTCAAGATTGATTCATTTCGGGTTCAAGGATTCAAGCTATTTCAACATGCATATGGAGGAGCCCATTTGAAGACCTTATAGTCACCTAGAACCTTTGTAAGAATTAGTTTGTTAAAGAATGAGGTTATGATAAGTTGGCTCAAGAAAACACGCACACTTTCATTTTTCAAAATACGATTTTTATTTTGGTTAATTGATTTAGGTGCATGTCTTGTTTATTATACATGACTCAAATTATTTTTTATTTTTACATCTTTTTTATATCATGTATATTAACCCTTATAGCATGCTGCTTAATCATATAGCCCTACAAAATTATTTTAAAAAATTTTCAAAGTTCAAAATTTTTCCTATAAAAATCCTGTTTCAGGCCCAACGGTCGACCGGGCGGTCGACCGGATCAGTTCAGGCCTGATTGGTCGACTGCACTGGTCGACCAGGCCTTGTGTTTTTGGCGTGCACATTTTATGCACGTCTGCCGGTCGACCAGACCGGTCGACCGACTGACAGACCCTTGCTCTTGGGTTTTGTCGGTCGATCGGGCCAGTCGACCGACAGAACAAAGATTTGTTTTTGTTTAGCCTCCGGTCGACCGACCGGTCGATCGAGTCCAACGGCTAGTTGCCAAGTTTGACTGCCGGTCGACTGGGCTGGTCGACCGACAGCCGTCTGCA